>OY748292.1:10576729-10829644 GCA_963556515.1 Nudaria mundana
GTCGCATTCTACCGTATTTACCACGGCGAGTGTTCTGAAGAGCTCTTCAATCTGATCCCACCCTCTTCCTTCCGATCCCGAACAACGCGTGCCGGGCAGAGATGCCACTCCCACACAGTGGATAGCATGTTCGCGAGAACCGAACGTTTTAAACGTTCGTTTCTCTGCCGAACGATAGTGGCCTGGAACGCCCTGCCTGTGCACGTGTTTCCTTCCACATATAACCCTGGGTCACATCAGTAGGTCGTCAAGTTGAGGACCACTCTCTATAGTATTGTGCGCTGTGAGAGTGGCCCACAATCGCTAGACGTCGTCACGACTTACCACCAGGCGATATGTAGGCGAAGTCTGCCGACTAGCTCTGTCATGTCCACTGGATCTTGAGGGCTGGTGGTTAGGAACTGCCCAGGCAAGCGTAGTGCTTCACCGTAGACAAGTTCTGCTGCTGAAGTCTGCAAGTCTTCTTTACATGAGCTTCGTATGCTTAGAAGAACCCATGGAAGCGCTTCAGTCCAGCTTGCTGTAGCGTGACATGATATGGCCGATTTGAGTGTCCGATGCATTCGTTTCACGATTCCATTAACTGCTGGATGGTAACTCGTTGTGAGATGATGGATAGCACCTAGAAGCGACACCAGGTCTCTGAAGACTTTTGACAAAACTGCCGTCCGCGGTCTGTGGTGATGTGCTCAGGGCATCCATAGCGTGCTATCCATCCTGATATTAAAGCGTCCACAACGGTCTCAGCTGTGATATCTTGCAGTGGATATGCCTCAGGCCAGCGTGTTGCACGGTCGACTATAGTGAGGCAGTATCTGTAGTTTAACAACAACGGTAGCGGACTTATGAGATCAAGGTGTATTTGTCGGAAGCGACCTGATGGATTGTCGAAGGCACGTAGTGGAGCTGATGTATGGCGAACTACTTTGCTTCGCTGGCACGCCTCACACTGCTTGGCCCATAGTCTGCAATCGCGTTTTATGCCTGGCCAAACAAATATTTGTGTCACTAGTTGTACACTAGCTTTTGCACCGGGATGGCTCAGGTTGTGCAGAGACAGGAACACCTTGCTTCTGAAATGATTTCGTGACGAATGGCCTTGTCGTTGAAGATACGTCGCAATAGACTTCGGTGTTGCAGCCTGGCAGTCTGACTTTCTTCAGGTGCAGGCAAGAACTGTTCTCAAGATAGTCACGTAGCTCGGAGTCTGTTAGCTGTTCCTTAGCTAAGGCATTGTAGTCTAAATGCTGTGTCAGCTCTTCGATTCGGGATACGGTATCGGCGACTACATTTTTCTCTCCCTGGATATACCTGATGTTAGTTGTAAATTGACTGATAAAATCAAGGTATCGAAACTGCCTTGGAGAACATTTGTCTCGGTTTGTTTTGAAGGCAAACCTTAATGGCTTGTGATCAGTGGTAACCGAGAAAACTCGTGCTTCAATCCATGTACTTGAATTTTGAATCATGTTGACTGACTGCGCCCATTGCTGTATCAGATGCGTCTGGATTTGGAGCTCAGCTTTTGGATCAGGATGTGCCAAAAGTGCGGCTTCAGACAGACTTTGGTTGCACTTCTGGAATATTTCCAAAAGGTTTAGTGTTAGGGTGAGATCCTTTGATCTTTGGTCCAGTTAGTAACCCATTGAGTGTAGCTTGAAGGGCTGCAGCTGCTGGGATGGAACGTCGATAAAAAATAAATATACGCAGGAAACATCGTAACTCTTTAACTGTTTTAGGTATTGGGAAGTCCAATATGGCTTTGACTTTGCTGTCTAGTGGTTGTATGCCTGCTGCGAAGACTCTGTATCCCAGGAATTCAACTTCTGGTCTTCCAACGACGCACTTGCTAGTGTTACACCGTAGTCGCTTAGCCTCTGGAACAGTTGTCTTAGATGTTCTTGATGTTGAGTTTCGCTGTTACTGCTGACCAAAATGTCATCTAGGTATGCGAAACAGAAGTCCAGGCCTCTGAGTACCTCGTCTATGAAGCACTGGAACGTCTGGGTGGCGTTGCGGAGTCCAAATCCCATAAATGGGAACTCCTACAACTCCGTGGGACTCGTTATTGCAGTCTTCGGTGTGTCTTCTTCAAAGACTGGGATTTGGTTTTACGCTTTTACGAGGTCGATGGTCGAGTAAATAGTGCTACCAGTTAGTTGGTACGTAAATACTTGCAGATGCTTGATTGGATACTGATCTAGAATTGTGCGTGAGTTCAGTAGTCTGTAGTCTCCACATGGTCGCCATCCATCATTCTTCTTGCGTACTAAATGGAGTGGTGAAGACCATGGACTGTCAGATTTACGTGCGGTACCGTTTTGCAACATGTCCTCAAACTCAGTTTTCGCAATCTTTAGGCGTTCTGGATCCAAGTGACGTGGGCGGCTGGCTACTGGTGGGCCAGGAGTGGCGCGTATATGGTGCACCGTTGATTGCTTCACGACCTTGAGTTTACCAGCAGGGCGCATGACGTCCGGGTACTGTCTCAACAAACGATGGTACACGGTGTTGTCAGTGACACTGTGGACGGATGAAATTCCCTCAGTTGGAAGTTGAAGTGGAGCAGCAACTGTTAGTGTTGTAAATCCATCAAACAGGCGTTGGTTGCGGCAGTCGACTAACAAACTGTAGTAGCCTAAAAAGACGCACAGGTCCGAACCCGTGTCAATGAGGTATTGAATCTTCGTCTTGCGGTCCGTTTTGAACAGGCGGCTCGTAATAGAAAGGCAGTCGTTTACCGCCACTAGGAAGTTTTCCGACTTCTTAAACGAGCAGGGCTGTGAGCATTTGCGTGCTCTATCCCGGAACCGATTATGATAGTAGCAATATTAGTTATCACTAGTACTTGAGCGCGCCTGTAACCAGAGACGCCCGGCAACAGACGTTAGAGCGGCCGCGGCCCTAGACCGCGGAACTAAAAAATAAAATAAAAAAAAGTCCTTGAGTGCGACCTCGAGTGGATAAAACCTCGGAATACTTCTGTCGTTTCTGGAACGTGAGCGGGAAAGTCTATGGACCTGCGTCCATGCTCATTGCCTCCAATCTGCGGCTGAGGTCCGATACGGTACGAGTGAGCATGGCTACGTCAGTACTTTCGGCGGTCGTTGATGTTGTACTTGCTACTTGCCTAGGGACTGGCGCGCCTACTTGCGTGGTTACTGGAACGACGTCGTTCACGCGATCTGCTAACTCGGATAGGTTCTCCAGAGTCATTTTACACTGCTGGGCTGCTATGCAGGTCTGCAAATGTGTAGGCAGCCTACTAGTCCAAATGGATTTGATTTTTGTTCCGAAGGAACATTAGAACCAGCAAGTAGTTGCAAGTGCCGGAGGAATTGACTAGGCTTCCTGTCACCCATCTCTTCGTGCATGAGAAGCTGTTGTATCTTCTTTTCTTGCGAGGCTGACAGTCTTCGTATGAGCTCGTTCTTCAACGTATCGTATTTGTTTGAAGCCGGTGGAGAAACGATCAAATCGCGTACTACCGATGAATTCTGCGGTTCGAGTTGAGCCAGGACGTAGTTCAATGTCGTGTCATCGGAGAGTACTCGGGATATCACGAATTGCTCCCTCCATTTGCGCGAACCATAGCTCTGGGTCATTGGGGTTGAACTTCGGGATTTTGACTCCTACTCGGTAAGCTTCTCCCAACACCACATCCGTAATCGTAGCTGCGGCTGTACCAGGCGGTCCACATGGATCCGTCATTCTGCGGCCGGGAACAACGCTCGATGATGATGCGGCTTGTTACTGTGGTTCAACCGGGAACAGTCCTCCGATGATGATTATTATTGTATTCAAGCACTGCTTGATATCGAGTGTCACCAGTAAAGTCGAGGGTCACCAGTGACGTCGGGAACTTCAGCAAGTTATATGATATTTTTGAACGTCGGGGGTCACCAGTATAGTGGTTGTTGAGAGGTATATTGAAACGCTTACAGTAACAGTAATAACAGGTTTAGATAGGCGTGGCAGCTTTGAACAATAGAACCAGTATAAATACCTATACTTATGTTCTATCTACGATCTATTTGCTTTTCTGTAATTGGCTAGTTTAATTATAGGGCGGTGCGTGTGCGCAACTAGCTGTTGGTGGAATATTATGGAAGGTTGTCGAAGTTTCTCGGCGCGCCTACTTGTATTATCTAGATGTTTCGTATGACGTCAGAGATTATAAAGTATTCGCCACATGACTATTTTTCAAAATGAGAAAATATACATTTTTCACATCGTAAAATCTATTTAGACACGTAGCGTTGTTTTGAATCCTGTCAAATTACGCGCGCTTTATACGAGTTGACGCGACTCTACATGCGTATAATAGGACTTAACTCGGAAAAACACTACGTGTATAAATAGATTTTACGATGTTAAAAATGTATATTTTCTCGTTTTGAAAAATAGTCAGTTGCTTAAGCTTAAGATCTAAGAAGTATTCTGCCGCAGGATTTTTTGAACTCTATCAAAACTCGCAGAGATAAAAAATTTGAATTTGACCATTTTTGCACTTTAAAATGGTTGTAACTTCTTTAAAACGTATTATTTTGAAAAACCAAAAGAGTAAAAGTGTCTTATTTTGCCCGTTTTACCCTTAGAAATCATTTTCCAATATAAAAACCAACTTTTTATCAGTTAACAAATTAATTTGTTCATAACAATTAATAGCCCACCCGCACAAATTTTGTTTTCTTACCAATTGACTCCTTTTGGTCCAAGGTTTACAAAAAGTACAAACTTGTATAGGCGCAATCACATTTTTAGTAATTGGTCAGTCATTTTAGTTTTTCAGGGGGTTTGGCGCTTGCCTACTAGTATATTACAAATTATTGTAGTATACACTGTAGGTACTAGACAAGTGATCACAGTGAACAGTGAACACTCAAACTTAGATGAAATAGCGTCAAATAAGGTTTTATGTCGTGAAATAAAACGCACGCGCACATAGACACTGGTAACTGCCGCCGGACTGAATAGCGATGTAAAATGGCCACCTGTTTCTATCAACAACATGCGTCTAATTTCCCCAGTTGCTTGTATTTGTAGGTGGCCCCGTTGTTCCTCACGTCCCCGTTATGCCTCCCTTCCCTTAATATGCTTCTGCCTACCCTTTGAGGGAATGTTTGGTAAACTAATATGTCTGTACGAAAGTAATTTATTTTAATAATAGATACCTATAGTACAGAATATTGTACTTATTCAAAACAATAAAGTAAGTAGGTACTTAGGTTTATTTTTTTTAATTCCTCGGCCCAAGGCCGCGGCCGCTATAACGTCAGTTACCGGGCGTCACTGGTTACACGCAGAAGGTATTTCCAGTGGCGCCCGGCGGACTTTGACCACCTCTGTGGTCTCTGCGGGGGTTTGGTCGGGATGATAATTCCGCGTCCCCCTAGATACTTCATCGAGGGCTTGATGCCGATGCTAACGCCTCCTACATTTATGCTGGAACCTTCAGGTGGACCGTTCCGAGGTCTGTGAAAACACAGAACCTCGGACTTGTGCAAGGCCACCTCCAGTCCCAGCCGCCGTATCCGACCCACGACTTGAGCAACACCCGTCGTGAAAGTACTTAGGTAGGTAAGGTTTTAGTAACCATAGATAGTAACCTACAATTTATATTCTTAAAGGTTAAGGTTGCCTATAATTCTAATATAATTGACACTAAATCTTCTACAATATTAGAGTAAGATCCTATTTCATTCATTAAAGATTTAATCTTATTGCGTTAACCAGTTTATAGACTCCATTAATCTTCAACGTAGCACGTAAATAGTGGTTTCAATTAAAGAGACTAGTAGTGACATCTAGTTACAGATTTATGTAGGTAACAAGTACGCCATCTATCTGCCTGTTAACTAACCAGCAGCGGAGCTTTTTCTCCGACTCATTTTAAATAGTTCGTTTATCTAGTAAGGGCACCACTTGTACCACCCATAAAATAAAATCTTGCCTGTAATTGTTCCATAAAATATAGTTATGGGCCGTAACAACATCTCCTGATCCCGAGTCATTATCAAGTACACAAAGCACCTACTAGCAGAGGAATAAGGCATTGGTCTAAATACCCGGAAATGGTGGGACCCGATGGCAAAATGTGTGCGTACAAACAGCTCTACGGATAATGTCATGATTTCATGTGTATCAAAACATAGTAAGAATTTTTCCCATGTTACTTTTATATTTCTTAATACATAGCTACAATGTGTTATACCTGCATAGAAAACAGCCAAACTCCAAATCAAGTAAATAGGAATAACACAGCTATTGCCTCGGAACGAAAATACCTAATATTAAACAATAAAGGGAAACTGTTAAATGCAATGTAAACACCATGCATCACCCAATGTCCAGTAAATAAGATTTTTAAGGACACTAAACAGGAACGAATAAACATCGTATTTCAACAATTTTTATAAAGTCGGCCCTTTACATTTAACTCTAGATCTTATTATGGATTTCAGCTTTGTTGATTCATTTGATTATATTGATATGGAAGATTTGGATTACATACTTATAAGCTTTTCAAGATACTCAGATAAACCGCACGCGAATCAACCCGTTTGAACATTACAACGACCTTTTGTTCAAGAGGAAGTATCGGTTTAGTAAATATATTGCGGGAAAAATATTTGATTTAATAAAAGACGATCTTCCATCGGACCGTCGATGTGTAGCTTACGTAGTAACTATTTAGTAATCTGTGGTGTAGCTATAGACCCACAGATACAAGTGGCCTGTGCACTACGCTGTTGGGCGCGTTATGAGGCAAGTTACCCATACTGAAGTATTTTTTTTTTTTTTTTTTTTTTTTTTTTTTTTTTATATTTGGTTCGCCAAATTGACGCCGCCCGCCTGGTGGTAAGTCGTGACGACGTCTAGCGATTGTGGGCCACTCTCACAGCACACATTACTATTGAGAGTGGCCCTCAACTTGACGACCTACTGATGTGCCTCTTCACGCTCCGCTTAAAGAACCCAGGATTATATGTGGGAGGAAACACGTGCACAGGCAGGGCGTTCCAGGCCACTATCGTTCGGCAGAGAAACGAACGTTTAAAACGTTCGGTTCTCGCGAACATGCTATCCACTGTGTGGGGGTGGCATCTCTGCCCGGCACGAGTCGTTCGGGATCGGAAGGAAGAGGGTGGGATCAGATTGAAGAGCTCTTCAGAACACTCGCCGTGGTAAATACGGTAGAATGCGGCCAAGGAAGCTATTGTTCGGCGCTGAGCTAGCGGCTCAAGGCTTCCCGTTACCTCCGGACAACCAATAATACGGATAGCCCGTCGCTGCATAGCGTCGAGAGCGTCCAGCAGATACTTCGCGGAGCCGTCCCAGAGGTGAGAGCAGTATTCGACGCAGGGTCTAATCTGCGTCTTGTACAGCAGACACCTCTGGTCCGGTGTAAAGAATCTCTTTCCTTATTCAGTATTCCTAGTTTCCGCGAAGCTAGCCCTATACATCTTTCGATGTAGTTTTTATTATTGAGCTCTCGACGAACGTCTATGCCAAGGATATCAAGGTTGTCCTTCATTGGTAATAATGCATTCTGAAGAGAGGGTAGGGGAAGGAAAGGGGATTTCTTCGCAGTAAATGCACACGCCTGTGTTTTGCGGGCATTGAACTCGACCAGGTTCTCGGTACCCCATTGAGAGATACTGTCGAGGTTACGGTCGAGATCAGCCACGAGTCGTCGTCTCTCCTCCTCAATCTCAGATCGCCCCGCCGTCGGACGAACCGAGTAACTCCCGTGCAGTGTGCTGTCATCTGCATAGCAATGAATGTTCCCGAGGGATAGCATATCATTGATATGCAGAAGAAAGAGAGTTGGTGATAGTACGGACCCCTGCGGTACCCCGGCATTCACTTGCAAGAAGCGAGAAGCCTGGCCATCGCAGAGGACCCGCACTCGGCGCTCGTTTAAAAAGCTGGCAATCCAGCTGCACAGTTGAGGAGGTAGACCATATGCCGGAAGCTTGGAAAGGAGCGAAGCATGCCAGACCCTATCGAAGGCTTTGGCGATGTCCAGGCTAATAGCCAAGGACTCGCCGTGCCTTTCCATAGCCCCACCCCAGACATGCGTTACGAATGCCAGAAGATCACCCGTTGATCGCTTTGGCCTGAAGCCGTATTGTCGATCATTGATTAGCGAGTGATCCTCTAGGAATTGCATGAGCTGCTTATTTATAAGGAGCTCAAGCACCTTGCAAATGACTGAGGTGACAGCTATGGGTCGATAGTTGCCTGGATCGGACCGATCCCCTTTCTTGGGGATCGGTTGTACGTTCGCCTCCTTCCAGACCTCCGGCACGAGCCCTGAAGAGTATGACAGGCGGTACAGACGCGTTAATACTGGAGACAACTCAGCTGCACATTTTCGTAGCACCACCGCCGGAATGCCGTCAGGGCCACTGGCTTTCCGCGTGTCGAGTGACCGCAGCACTGCCCGTACATCACATTGCCTGATAACAATATCAGGCATTGTGTGGCCACAGTTGGCGATGGCGGGGGGCTGCAGGCCACAGTCGTCGACCCGGGAATTAGCCGCAAAGAGGTCTGCGAGCATATCCGCTTTCTCTTGGGCTTTGTGAGCCAGTGTTCCATCTGGGTAACGCAGCGGTGGCAGCGAGGGCTGACAAAAGTTAGATTGCACGGCTTTGGCCAGTTGCCAGAATCCACGGCTGCCCGTGGGATGGGAAGTGAGCTCCTGACCAAGCCGCGCGACGCGCTGGGCATCCGCTCTCTTAAAGGCCCTCTTACTCGACTTTGTGGCCCGGTTGTACGCTGCTTTGAGGTGGCCCACGTTTGGGTCGCGCACAGCCCGTATTGTGGCATTAAATTAATCACTTTCAAATATAAAAAAAAATCTCCTTTCAAATGTTAACTAATAAACTTGACTGAAGACACGAGTTACGTTCCGTTTCTCAATTCCAATCACTTCACTGGTTAAAGGTTTCTTTTTGTCTGTAGGATATTATTCCTAACAAAAAATGTTGGAAAAATGCGTCAAACTTTTCTTGTGAAAATCACATTGCGCATGCTAACGTCCGTTGCCGGGCGTCTCTGGTTAAAGATAAACACTGTTTTAAACAGCGTCTAATCGTAAAACATCGTCTATTAAGTAATTATGAGCCATAAATATAAAAGGTCATAATTGGTTATTTATTATAATTTGCGAATTACTCGATTGGAATAGGTTAAGGTGCGGCGAGGGTGGGCCTTGAGCCACCCATGAGCCGCGAACATGTTTGTTTTTGTATGAATTATAATCAAACAAGTAGACAGTAAAAATGAAAAACTTACCTGTTCTGGATAAGCATTAGGTTCATGGTTGTGATTTTAGTTTTATTCTAAAGAACATTATGTGTTTATATCATTATGCGTTTCTAACATTATCCTATCCTACTAATATTATAAACGCGAAAGTTTGTGAGTATGTATGGATGGATGGATGTTTGTTACTCTTTCACGTAAAAAAACTACTGAATGGATTTTAATGAAACTTTACAATAATATAGCTTATACATCAGAATAACACATAGGCTACAATTTATAAAGATTTTGTGTGAATTGTTCAAAATATGACGGGAACGGGAAAAAATCCAAATTACCACGCAGACGAAGTCGCGGGCGACCACTAGTAAGTACTTTATAAAATTATACTTCATTATTATTATGTTATTAGTATTTATGACAACAAGCATTATACCAAAATAGTTATTTTTAATAATATTATACCTTATGATCATTTTGCTTCATTTCGTTATGCCAATGTAAATTATGTCTATATATATTTTATGCTTTTCATTAGTAACCCCTTAAAAATAACCCTGTATGTACTAAATAATTGTAATATCATTGAGTGATTATATTTATTTACAACTCATTAGCAGTCCAACGCGGGAATGCTGCCTGTGTTATGGGCACACCTGCCTAGAACTTCCAGTTTTACATACTTATTTATTTTAGGTTTTTAGTTTTAGTTTTAGATAGTATAAAGTTTGTAGTTTATATTTAAGGTTCTCGTAATTATTTATTCCAGTTTCTTGTAAATATTCTGAAATAAATGAAATGGCATCTAGTAAGTAAATAAAACTATTACTAGGTATACCCAATTATAATAATAGAAAGTACTTAGATAAAATCTACTATTACGAGTATTTGATAGGTTAAGTGACCTACCTATTACTCTTCTGTTCCTTGAAAATTATAGGTTGTCTAGAAAAGTAATAAAGGCGCATAGATACTTTATATTTACCTTGAAACGCTTCCTTTGTGTAATTAAAGCCTGTGCTCTAATTAAAATAAAGTAATATTCAATAAATAACTGTAACGTATTGTTGGTGCGTTAATTAAAAAGTAACTTAACTTTAATAATAAACTAGAAGACGTCAGCGGCTTGGCCTGTGTGTGTGCCTATCAATAGCAGGCCTATGTCGCTCACCTAACAACCGCAAAAAATACGTGACGTCAGCTACAACTTGAAGTTGTAAATCAGTAAGGGTTGTCTCTTGTTTGTGACAAGGCATTGACCATAGAGTTGATATTGAGGCATTAACGTCATAATTATTGGTCAAATTATGCTAGTTATATGTTACTTTACTGGACAGCCCTAACGTTCGAATGATGTTCTCTGTAAACAAAAGAATGTGCTTTAATTAACGTCGGAGTGCAAGTTCTGTATGTAAGTACTATTCCCTATTCTGTGTCAATAGTATCAATAGTATTCTTATGTCTTTGTCGGGATAGAAATACGAGGTGTTTTTATACTTAGTTATGTGCTGTTTAATACACTACTTTTTTTTTTATTCCGCGGCCCAGGGCCGCGGCCGCTCTAACGTCCGTTGCCGGGCGGCTCTGGTTACAAGCAGAACGTATTTCTAGTGGCGCCCGGCGGACTTTGACCACCAGTGTGGTATCTGCGGGGGACACTACTTTATCTAATCTCATCCGTATATAGGCATTTTGAGAAACACATACTTGAAGAAGTTATCGACAATATGGCAGGGCAGCAAAACACAAGGCTGTATGGCCAACAGACTTTGGCCTGTTATTGCTAGTAGACTGTAGTATAATGACTAAAAAGTTACTTTATGACACAGATTTGCAGAAAATCTTTGATATTTAAAATAGTCTGGTGTCGAACAGTAGATCTTGCGGACATTAAAAACGTTTTTTGGAATGCAGTGAAAAGAAACTGTGGCTGCTAGCTCGGAACACATACAGAGAAACAGACTCACGAATGCAAAATTGTCCAATCTCCATTAATTGTTCAATTATTCATTAATTTTAATAACCTTCTGCAAATAAAGTCTGAATATTCAAACAAACACAACTTTCAATATTTTTACTAAGATTACTTCGATATCAGATATTTTAAGGGTAGTACCATGCCTATTCTTAACTATTCTCATGTATTGTTAGACGAGGCCTAGAGACCCTAAGAAGCCCCGTCTAGTACCGTTAAGGACCAAGTACATACATCATTACAATGGTTAATAATTCTATTACACGAGACAGAATATTCAGGAATTAATAATATCGAAATTTTCCTGATAAAAGCGATAGGATCCGAAATTCACTTGAGATATTAATAACTTTGTCTTTGTTATGATGACGGTCCAATCTGTTTATTGATTCAAATATATTAAATATTGTCTGCGAGGGAAGGGTACGTGGGTAACCCTAATCTCGTCTACATATCACACCTGCGGCTACCTGTACATGAATAATAGTGAAAGGGGAATTCCGATATAAAAATGAAGGAGGTTCATTCCACGCGTGCGGTACCGCGGTTGTTCCGATTAGCTAGAAGTGCAAAACTTTTTGTGAGCCGCATGTAGCTTCAGAGAAAAGGAACCCCCCTTGATAATGACATGAAAGCATTAAAGTTTTTTGAATCATTGTGTATATGGCATGTTGGTCTAGTGGAGTCAAATTTTATAGTAGGTATGAGGTTTGTAAGAAAAGATAGACTTATTGCATAAACAATAATAATTTATTTCTCGAATTACATTTCTAGGTTTTTTTCTTTCCTCTTTCCATTCCTGGTTGAGTATACAGTTTTTCTATCTGAGTTAAATTGGGGTTACTTATTTTTAAATTTTACCTGACCTAAATTTATTGACAAAATACTATACCCTAAGTGAAGTATAAAATGTTTACTTAATATACTGAATATCGCCGCGTCACATGACTCACGAATGACGTCACGTGATGCGATTTTTTTTTTCATGTTCATATTAATTTGTAATTTTCTGATATTTTTCGTCTTTCGGCTCAATTGTATACAAGATACAATTTACTCACAAAAAAATACCACATTAATTTATGTGCTGTTTGAGGATACGAACTCGCATCTCCAGCGCCAGCCGATCACCTAGGCCGTGCCTTATACCACTAGGCTATCGGTTCACTTGATAATAATGGCGAAAATATGAATAGCATTACTCCTTTTATCGAACAAAGTTGATTACGGTGTAATTTTCTAGACCTTAAGGTTTAAATTTCAACTTCCACCATATGTGATAATAATAACTGCTCAATAGACTAAAAGATAAGGTTGAAATTAGTATAGATTTCTCGTTTAGTTCAATAGATTACGCTTGATACAGCTTGTTGCACTACCGTCATGTTTTACTTCAAAAACTTATCTACTGTATGAGCTGTGGCTATACTACTACTACTGTACTAGACATGGGGCTCACAAAAAGTTTTGCACTTCTAGCTAATCGGAACTATTTGAATTTCGAATGTTATATTTTTTTAAACGTTGCAATCTACTTAGTAATAAAAAAAAAATTGGCGGGAAATCATTTGTCAATTGTGTTTTATCACACATCAAAGATCTAAGTATGCAACGAAAATGGAATTAAGTCGAAAAGATTTTAGAGCGATGATTTTTTATGATTTTAAAAGTTCTCTCTCTCCGCAAGACTGTGCCGCTCGTCTTCAAAATGCTTTTGGGAGAGAAGCACCTAGTTTGAGCACCGTGAGGCGATGGTTTGCTGAATTTGAGAGAGGTTGAGTTTCTTTACATGACGATTTTCATGAAGGGCGGCCTTCAACTGCAGTCAACGAAAATAATGTAGCTACTGTTAAGCGGTTAATTGAAGAAAACCCGCGGATTACCTATGAGACAATTCGAGGACTATTGGGGATTGGTATGAGTCAAATCCAGAAAATTGTGCACGAAGAATTGAAAGTTCGGAAACTTTGTTGTCGTTGGATCCCTCATGAACTGATAGCGCGTGGAATTGTGCTCACAGATGCTACTGAATTACAACCACGGACATTCTAATGCTGTTTATGACATTGTCACAGGAGACGAAACGTGGATTTATTGTTTTGAACCCGAAAAAAAACAGCAATCTTGTGAATGGGTGTTTGAAAATGAGAACAAGCCAACAAAAGTGAGGCCGGCGAGAAACGTTGGTAAAAAAATGATCGCGTTTTTTTTCTCAGCTACGGGTCCCATCTGTACAATACCACTTGAAGATCAAAAGAGTGTTAATGCCGAGTGGTATTCTACCATTTGTTTACCCAGGGTGTTAGAAAAAGTTCGCGAAAGACGACCCAAAAGCCGCGTTCTCCTACATCATGACAACGCTTCTTCACACACGGCCAACAAAACTAAGTCATTTTTAGCTTCCGAAAAAGTACAACTCGTCACCCATCCTGCGCATAGCCCCGACCTAGCACCCTGTGATTTCTGTATTTTCCCCAAAATCAAAGATTTGATGAGAGCTTTTACTTTTACCAACTCCGAAGATGCAGTGATAGCGTTCAATCAGCACGTAGAAAATATGCCTTTAGATCTGTGGTCCTCCTGTTTTAAAAAATGGTTAGATCGCATGAAAAAATGTTTAAAATGTAAAGGAGAGTATTTTGAAAAGCAATAAACATAATATTTTGGTTTTAACCTGTTGTTTTTTTAAGTTACGCAAAACTTAGTGTGATCTACGTATTAAGCCTAAATAACAAAACTTCGTCAGCTATACAAAAATATTTATTAATTGGATACCTTTTCTGAAACGGCCTGGCGACTTTCTATTGATATAGAGGAGAGTAGGGGAAATACGAACGGTGGGTAATCCAGAGCGTAGCTGTTCTACTATGTTTTTACTTTACTAAAATCGGTGACATGGTTCCTAAATAAAATAAAATAAATAATAAAATAGCGTTTATTATCTTTGAAATTTTTAGAAAATTAAGAACAGATATTCGTAAGTCATATAGTTTCAGATTTTCCCTCACTGACCCATATCAATGTTACACTCTGTATATTATAGCCGTCGATATCCCATTGTCTAAGACATGCACCCGCAATGATGATAATGAATGATAAAGATATAAGTATAGTAATGTTAATTCGTAATTTTTATAAGGTAACAACTGGCGAACCAGCAGACAACAAATTTGATTTGTGGTAATTGAAGACTGATTGGATTGTTAGTTTACCCCATTTCTGTGGGGTAAATCGGTTATTTCGTCTTAAATGTTACCTTTTATTTAGAGTAAGTACATAAATATACCAATATCTAAAGTTTTTGTAAATTTATCTTCTATTTTATTCCCCTTTTCCCTTTAGTAGGTATTCGTCATTACCCTACTTTCCCCTACCTTGATTGAATGAACATATAGAAAGAGAATCAAGCAATCAGGTGAGTGCTTAAAATATATTTCAATTGCTTTAATTAATTACTGAGTTGAATGTAGAATGATGAATTTACTCTAATACCTACTCTTTGCTCTTTTTACAAAGATATATTTTGATAATACGAAATCAAAATTATTCAGATGAATTGACATCTAGGAGGTTTAAAATATCTAAAATGGCTTAATTATGAGGTAGTTTTACGAAAGTTTAAGAAATGCTAATAAATCGGTGGGTATGTTGATTTTTTTTTAAAAGTTAGGTATTTGACACGTAGCAAAGTTTCAATACAAAAATCTTTTGTAAATTGTACGTTAATTATAATTATAAAAAGTCCTTTGTATTATGTACCTAGTTATTTTTATTTTATTTTAGACTAGTACGGTGTCTTGCGCGGTGCTTCGCGCCGCACCATGCCATATATTTAACCCCTTAGGGCTAGGTCAAATTTTCGATTTTTTGCCTTGCCTCCAGATCGAGGGCTATCCATAGAGGGGTCAACCATCATTGGAGCATAAGCAGTTCTTGAGAGCTAAGGGGGACATTCCCCATTTCTATATATAGATATTTCTTTATTCACCTACACCTTCGTAAATTGATTAGGTACCTAGAACATTTTTGGTTCGCTCTTCCTTATTTACGTTGTACTTGTCTAAAACGGCCATTTTGCCCATTATATACAACAATGTTAAATTTTTAAAGTGCCCGATGAAAATATTATAAGAAAATGCGGAAAGATCACAAGTGCCACAATAATTATTTTTTTCCACTTCTTGCCTTTGTTTTGAAATATGCCATTAGGGTCTTTGAATTTTATTAAGTCGACAGCTGTAGCATTACGTAAATTATATTGTTAATAAGTAAGTAGGTACTTACTTTTTTCATTTGAAAAGTAGTTATTATCTTAGCCGGGACCGCTTGCTGCCATCGATAATGCGGCCGTTTCAGGACACTTCAGTTAAATTTGCTAAAGCCTCTTTCTATCTTAAGATGCACCGCGCGCAGCTAAGGAGAAGTTAGACTCCCAAACCATTGACTCATCATCATCTCAACCCATTACACGCCCACTGATGGGCCTTCAATCTACATAATATACCACGCTGGCCAGACAGGTCAATTAGGGACAGAAGCCAAGAAATATTCATGTTACATCATACTCAATGATCTGGAATTTGCAGACGACACCTGAAAGTCTACCTTTTATGTAATCCCTGGGTACATTGCTGGTCATTCTCCGATAAAGGTGTAAAATATGTTTAGATGTTTAAATTTCATAATAAAGAGCTGGCATTGATAACATAAGTCCTACTCGTGTCCTTCTATTATGAAGTTTAAATAGGTCGAGGGTGTTATTTGAACCTTCGATCCGCATTGTCGTGAGAAGGTTTGGGGCACACTATCAATTTCTAGGAGGAAGGAATTCAATCTCCGTAGCATCAGTTTAGTAGATAGAGTTAAGTCATATGGAAATAATACAGCTATTCAAAGGAGTTGAAAAATCCTTGAAGAAACCTCTTTTATTAAACTATAACTATTGGAAATAAGTAGATACGAATAAATATTCGCGGCTATTCCGACATCAGGTAGGTACTTGTGACTGGACTTCTAAGGAGTAAGGAGATAGATTAGGAACCTTGGCAGATATCAAGATTTATTCAGAGATCGAGAAAACATTCGACGTGGGTAAAACTGCGGATAAAAGCTATTCTACTCGTATTATAATAATATAATAGTAGGATTACATGGAAATGTAATCGTGCCTTCCTGGACTCGGCTTATTTATCGAGGATTAAGTATAAGTGTAACAATGTTGGTATCGTTACAATGTAATATGGTCGTCATTATATAAATTGGGTACTTACTGTCCCTAAAATTGTTTTGATTTATATGAAGGGTTAACAGATGACGGATCGTACACATATTTCGTAGGTGAAATAAAGCTGCGGTTGGTTATAATCTGCTATATTTGTTTGGTGGTTCAAATAAGTTGAGCATACAATAGTTTCCAGAACTATACAGGATCAGTGCTTACCGGAGGCGCTCGGCAATGGACGTAGGTGCGGCAGCAGCCTAAGACTGCGAATTAAAAAATATTGCTATACAGGATACAGGATATTATTTTAACTTCGGTCATAGGTGTTCTTAGTGGATTCCAGGTTTTGGGTCTACCTAAGCTTCTTATCCTACTAATATTATAAATGCAAAAGTTTTTAAGTATGGATGTTTGTTACTCTTTCGCGTAAAAACTACTGAACCGATTTTGATGAAACTTTACAATAATATAGCTTGTACATCAGAATAACACATAGGCTACAATTTTTAAAGATACGGCGACGGGAACAATAATCACACGGACGAAGTCGCGGGCGACCACTAGTCTTTAATAGTTTTACCTACCAGTTGCAAAAAATATTTATTTTGCTAATAAAACATATCATCATCATTCATCATTCACCGAGCCTTTTCCCAACTCCGTTGGGGTCGGCTTTCCAGTCTAACTACGATTCGGCTGAACTTCGATATTTTCCGTGAAGCGACTGTGCCATCTGACCTTCACAACCCATGGGCGATATCGAAGTTCTGTATTTAGGCCGGTCGGAGTTTTGACTTAGGGCTCCAACTACCCCTAACGACTGCCATAGATGGTTTGTATGACAACCGGGACCGACGGCTTAACGTGCTCTCTGAGTTTTATTAAAATTAGGAATTCGTAGGAATCGTACATTCATTCATTATATTTTTACGTGCAGGTATTTAATAATTGTCCGAACTATAGGTTTTTTTAGGGTTCCGTAGTTCAAGTTTCGGTCTGTCCGTCGTCGGCTTACCGTCAAACGGTTGATGCTAGAAAGCTGGAACTTTGCATGGATATGTGTATTCATTACGCCAAAAAAGTACTAATATAAAGCCATGATAAATATTTTTTTTCGGCGTAGTTGCCCGACACGTAATGTGGGGAAGGTGTTTTTTTCGCGTCTAACTCATAGTGTGGGATATCATTGGATAGGTCTTTAAAAAATATTGATACTTGGGTTTCTAAGACAGTTGTTTGATTTAAGAATCCTTCTGCGAGATATTCAATTTTAAAGCCCATTTTTTTATTAAAACAGAGTGTGTGTGTCCCTCTAAAAGCTAAACGGCTAGCTCGAAAAATCAGAAAAAAAATCATGTGATAGCCCATGTACTTACTTAACTTTGAAGCAAAATTATAACGGGTTAGATAACTCTGTTAGTTCAGGAGTTATAGACGCTATTATAGATGACTAGCCTATTACAATAGGTCTTTACCTAGTAAATTGCCGTTCTGCAGTACTGGCCATTTCAAATCAAAATAATTTTTGTTTAGTTAAGAATTCTAATTTCAAATTAATTAAAAACATGAAATTCTTTTTCCAAAAGTAGTCATGTGTTACGTTTTCATCGCATTTTAATCATTTTCGTCATCATGGATACGTTAAAAATTCGAGTAATTATGGAATATGAGTATCGTCGTGGCAGCAACGCGGCACAAGCGGCACGCAACATCAACGACGTTTACGGAGCTAACACTACAAACCAACGCACCGCCGCCTGTTATTGGTTTGCTCGCTTCCGTTCTGGAAATTTCGACCTGAAAAATTAACCTCGCGGTCGTCCGAAGACTGGTCAACAATGACGAATTAAAGGTGATTGTGGAAGCCGATGATACACAATCTACGGCTGAATTAGCAGCAGCTTTCGACGTTAGCGTCAAAACAATATTGGTCCATTTGCGTCAAATTGGCAAGGTAAAAAAGCTTGATAAATGGGTGCCCCACGAACTCAATGATCGCCAGCGCGATGTACGCGTCGAGACATGCCTTGTATTGCTCAACAGACACACAAATGAAGGAATTTTGAACCGCATTGTTACTTGCGATGAAAAATGGATTCTGTTTAATAACCGCAAGCGCTCAGCAAGTTGGATCCACCTGGTCCAGCACCTAAACAATGCCCTAAACGAAAACTTACCCCTATAAAAGTGATGGTCACTGTTTGGTGGTCTAGCGCCGGTGTGATTCATCACAGCTTCTTACCAAACGGAGTGAGCATTACTGCAGATGTGTACTGTAACTGAACACAATAATGGAGAAGCTGGCACATCTCCAACCAGCATTGGTCAATCGCTCGTCTCCGCTGCTCCTGCACGACAATGCGCGACCTCATACTGCACAGCAGACGGTCTCCAAGTTGCAAGAACTGGGGTTGGAAGCTCTCCGTCATCCGCAATACTCACCAGACCTTGTGCCTACAGAATACTACTTTTTCCAGAATTTGGATAACTTGACATAACATAACCTTGACATCCTTGGCATAGACGTTTATCGAGAGCTCAATAATAAAAACTACATCGAAAGATGTATAGGGCTAGCTTCGCGGAAACTAGGAATACTGAATAAGGTAAAGCGATTCTTTACTAAGAGGTGTCTGCTGTACAAGACGCAGATTAGACCCGCGTCGAGTACTGCTTTCACCTCTGGGATGGCTCCGCGAAGTATCTGCTGGACGCTCTCGACGCTATGCAGCGACGGGCTATCCGTATTATAGATTGTCCGGAGGTAACGGGAAGCCGTGAGCCGCTAGCTCAGCGCCGAACAATAGCTTCCTTGGCCGCATTCTACCGTATTTACCACGGCGAGTGTTCTGTAGAGCTCTTCAATCTGATCCCACCCTCTTTCTTCCGATCCCAAACAACTCGTGCCGAGCAGAGATGCCACTCCCACACAGTGGATAGCATGTTCACGAGAACCGAGCGTTTTAAACGTACGTTTCTCTGCCGAACGATAGTGGCCTGGAACGCCCTGCCTGTACACGTGTTTCCTCTTACATATAATCCTGGGTTCATTAAGCGGAGCGTGAAGAGGCACATCAGTAGGTCGTCAAGTTGAGGGCCACTCTCTATAGTATTGTGTACTGTGAGAGTAGCCCACAATCGCTAGACGTGCGTCGTCACGACTTACCACCAGGCGGGCGGCGTAAATTTGGCGAACCAAATATAAAAAAAAACTTCTTGGCGGGAAAGAAATTCAATACCCGAGAAGCAGTACAAAATGCCTTTGAAGAATTTGTTGCCTCCCGTCCAGCTGATTTCTTTAAGAATGGCATCAATAAACTGCCACTGCGTAGGCAAAGATGCATTGATTGTATGGGTGATTACTTCGATTAATACAAATAAAAAATACATGAAAAAAAAATCGTTTAATTTTTTTCATACAAAACGGCAATTTCATAGGTTCGATGACCAGGCTTTAATTACCTATATAGAGTAAAAAATCACGTTTACTGTATAAATTAATCAAAATACGGTAACCCTTCGTCAGTGAAGCTTAACAAGTCTTTTATTCCGATTATAGAATTGCCAGGCGATTGGAATTCTGATTATGAATATCCATCATCGCAATATTAGAAAATGTAACACGTTTCGCATTGGAATAAAATAATTTTTCCAACTGTTTAATCCATCTGCCACCTACGATATCACTTATGGATACATATAATTGACACTTCTGACAATATTTCAGAGCGTGCACGCCTACTGGCTGTTGGAAAATGGGAGTCAGGGTTATGGATCCAGGCGCTCCCATCGCCCAACATCGGTACAATGTTGGACGACACTACCTTCCGCATTGCCACTTGCCTTCGGCTGGGTACACCTTGTTTATCCCCGCATCATTGCACCTGTGGAGTAGCCGTCGATAATCTGGGACACCATGGCCTTTCTTGTAGCAGAAGCGCAGGTCGTATACCTCGGCACGCTATTTTAAACGACATAATTCGTAGGGCTCCTTTCACCGCAGGTCTTCCGGCCGTACGCGAACCAAATGGTTTAGCACGAAGCGATGGAAAGAGACCGGACGGTATGTCGTTGCTACCGTGGAAGATGGGAAGGCCTTTGGTGCGGGACGCTACATGCGTTGACACCTTAGCACCTTCACACCTTCCAAGCACATCCGGATGTGCCGGCGCTGCTGCTGCATCGGCTGAAGGCCTTAAACGGCGTAAATATGCTAACCTAGCAGGTGATTACATATTTGAGCCGTTTGGGGTTGAGACACTGGGGTCATGGGGTCCGAGTGCTCGCCGCCTTTATAGAGACATTGCTAAACGCCTAATCGATGCTTCTCAGGACCAGAAGGCTGGCTATTTTCTGGCCCAAAGAATAAGTATCGCCATCCAACGTGGCAACACAGCCAGCATTCTGGGAACCTTCCCAGTCGGCAATGACGCGGAGGATTTTTTAAACGATTTCTTGTAATGTAAATATTTTTAGTCTATAATTAGGTTTATTTTGTATATTGTAATTCTTAATGTAGTACATATACATATAATGTAGGCACATTGATCTTGGCTAATTGATCATGTGCCCAATAAAAAATCTGGTTTTACCTGTACTATCTTGAGGTGATGTCTAACGCAGGTTTATCTAACTAAAAGGTAGATTTATTTAAAAGTGATACCTACTATAAAGAGATGAAGATGAGAGTTAGTTTTTTTTTCGGTTACTTATTAAAAAAATATTTTAATGGTAAAAGGTACAATTTACTAGATCGGTAAGCTATATTATCTGTAGAAAAAATAAATAAATTCACAACGGGAACTTAAAACAAATTTAAAGATCCTTGAGTTATTGAAAATAATTCACGATAAATTAATATTTGGCGTCACTCTTGAAATTGCTATTTCCATTGTTTCAGTAATTTCTTTGTCGAAGACCAATTGGAGTGTCCGTTCAAGTACAAAGTCACCTTAACTGTATTCTGAAATTACTCATCAATGTTCCTAGGTAGATACAATAACTGAACATTGTCTAGTTTTTTGCTAGACCTAAAACTCCCGCCGGGCGCCACTGGAAATACGTTCTGCTTGTAACCAGAGACGCCCGGCAACGGACGTTAGAGCGGCCGCGGCCGAGGAATTAAAATAAAAAAAAAGACCTAAAACTCTCTTCTAACTTGATATAATAAGACGAGATATAAGATCTCGTCTTATTATATCAAGTATTATATCATTTTTATACCACAATGAAGTTGTGGTATTATATCAACAAAGTTGATTTAAGACTCGCGGCCGAATATCATCACTCTGTCACTCAAATAAGCAGATACATACTCAAATTGACGTTTTTGTATGAAAATTTAAGTTAAAGTGTTGCTTAAGCTTTTAAACAGCACTTAAAGATAGACGATTGCTTCGGTGGCGTGGTCGGTAGTGCAACGACTTTCGACTCCGGAGTCTCGGTTTCGATTCCCGGGTCGAATCCAATATTTGTGTGATCTACAAGTTCTCAAGATGTACAAGAGTTTGGGTGTTTTCTATGTATGTTATGTATGTATTTAGAAATATATAAGTATGTTTATCAGTTGTTTAGATCCCATAGCACAAGCTTATAGCTTAGTTTGGGCTAGATGACGTTGAGTGAGCAAGACCAACAATTTTTTTTTCAGATTTGAGTGACGCATCAATATTCGTGAGTCCATATGAAATTGAGTTTTATTGACATAGTACATTTTGGGAATTGCTAGTTTTAATAGTTAGTCCATTCGGGTTTCAATTCGGGTAAGCAAAGGTCTTTTAGATATTAGGTCGTATTGGTATATTGGGATTAGTTCCAAACAGCCCGGAAGGGAGTGAAACACGGCCGACATACCTACAATATTTGATGTTTTTAATATTTGAGAGGTTTCAGCCCTTATTTATAGCTTTTTAGATTATTGTGGCATACAGAAGCAAGAAAAACACTCAATGTTAATGAAGCTGCGACCTTAATTTATAGTAAGAGCACTTAACCTGCTTTTGATTTTCTTGAAAAGTTTTTAAAAATGTAGGTACTTATTATTGTAGTGAGTTTTCGATACGATACGTTATTGTTCATAATAAGAGCCTACTTAATATCAAAGCTGAGTCACTTTAAAGTATTAAAAACAAATGTTGGGCTCTCAACATCTAATACAATATTGAAGAATCACAGACTAATAACAAAGTTTGTGAAAGCTACAATCAAAGCTTCAAAGAAATTTTTGCAAATTGTATTTGCGATACAGACAGAGATTGGTACAAAATTGATTTGTCATCCTACTAATAATATAAACAAGTCGGTACCCGCGGCCTTGCCCGCGCTTGTGCTAAAGTAACAATTATTTTTCTGCCATCCGATTTCGCAAAACAGAGCTTAGTAATCTGTTACAACCGCACAAAAACATGTTCACTAACTTTGGAGATTCGCGTGCACAGAAACATAGTGTCATAATACAGAAGACTATTGGGTTAGTGTAAGCAGAGACTATGGATTTCCACTTGCCCCGATCTTAGCATACTTCTTTCACTTCTTCAACTTTGTTTGTTCATGCACGCTCTCCGGTTAACGCGGTAGTTTTAGCCTGGCCTATTGACAAGACATCTTAGATTTGATCGAAATACGTCCGACGAGATCGACGAGCCGCTCCAGTCTTAAAGATACCCTTAATTTAAAGAAAGGAAGTCCTCTAGTTAAGAATCTAGGGAATCGTATAATTGACCTGTAGGATATCCAAGTCCCTATTTACTTCACTGACAGTTTTCTCATTAAACTTTCTTGTTAAATCAAACTCTTTAGATCTGTTTCAGGACGTTTTTAATTCCATGTCACTTTAACCGCTACTTGTAGGATCAACATAAGCCACTTGACCTCTTTAACCCATTAATGTATTTCACAAATCTTGGTATCTGTCGTTTTTTTTATTCAGTTTTTTATTACCATTGCCCACGTAATATACCTATTTACTTTTCTAGCCTCCAGATCCCATGGGACCGGGATAAAAAAACCTATCGTAAATATTAATTTAGAGAATGCTGAGTCTATGTTTTATTAAGTTTTCGTAAGGCGTTGGTATTCTGATAAGTAATAAGTACCGACTAAAACCCATTGCACTCCTTGCACTATAGCTTTTTGCTTACAAGGAGAGGTTAACGGGAAGGCTAGTCTTGTATTTGCGATTGCTAGTGTTCCTAAAATGAACCCCTTTACAAACTGACATATAGGTATTTATTCATAATATTTAGTAGGATTATTACTTATTTACAACTTAACTCTAACTATCTCTAAATAAATAATGTATTGATGTTCTGATATTTTGTTAACATTTCATTGTTGTAAGTTTAGTTAACAAAGCTTTCGTAACCTTGCCTGATACCACCCGCTGTGTCGATGTTTTTTCACGTCAAATCATCACGTTCACACTATCATTCGTCGCGCGCTTCGCGTTCTATATTTCAAATAGATGAATTTTATTAAATCTATATGAAATATGGAACCTATGTACGACTAATATTATACCAACCTATCCTTCTTTTTCCCGTGTGAACAAGCTTTCAGGATGATTCGTGGTTACATTTGATTGAAATAGTTTACTAGTTTTTGAACCCCCGAACACTACGAGTATTATCGTAGTACGTGCTTTGATATTTGTTTGGTCACAATTATTTGATCAGCAGTTTTAATGGAAACCTATTATTCAGATAAAAATAACCTAAAATCTACCTTAAGTAGGCCTTAATCCGTATCCTCGTACGAAATTATCCATCAAGATCGGTCAAACCGATTTGGGACATGACGCCAAAACACCAAGCAACGTTTGAAATAGAATACCAGTATTTGTGCAGAGAAAATTCAAACTTACTACTGTCAGTCATAAAACAAAGTTTTATTTAAATAATATTGTGTTCAAATCATAGACCAACGCGGTCGTCGTATGGTTCAAATACATCAAAAGAGCGTGTCCCATGCTATACCGACGGTTTAGTCACCAACCTTTATTTGTTTAAGTGCTTACCGTTGGGTACACTACATAAATACGAATAACTTTATTCCGTCAGTCACAAATACGAATTTCAAAATACCGATTTTCATAATTCCGACTGGTTCAAAATTCCGAATATAGCAACTCCGATTGATCATTATTCCTATTTTTATAATTCCTAAATTTCAATATTCCTAACGTTTATTATTACTACTCTCAAAATACCGAGCTTCAATAGATCGAATAACAAAAATTTCGACTTAATGATATTTCGAAACATCAACAATACGAATTCTGATTATTAAAATACCTAAATAGCAAGACACATAAACACATAATTGCTGATCAATATTTTGTTTCCCTGGTCACATGCCAAAGTATGTTTTCTCAATTTTTTTATATAATACATATCAATTCCGGCGTTCCTCTCGCAATTCCTCCGTTGTGGCCACAGTTCTAACCTAACCTAACCCACTTCTACCCCTTCCAGATACCCAGACCAGACTGCGTGAAGTTGGTTCTGCAGCGATTTTTTCTGTCACTAAATTCTGTAGAACAATGTTGACTTTTAGTTTCTTCGAAGTATTGAAAATCGGAATGTCGTGTCGGACCGAGAACCCTTCGAGCATTTGACTCTTCGAACGTATAAAAATCGGAAAACTAACAAATCGCATTAATGACTTTCGGTAAAATAAGTTTCGTGATTTTTAATAATAGATATTGCAATTCTTAGGTACTCGTATTATGAAATTCGGACTTTTGAAAATCGGAACATCGAAATTCGGAATAAAGTTTTTCGGAGTATTTGGGTGTTCCCCTTACCGTTATAAAATTATACCTACTACTTTATTAGTCCGAGACGCCCAGGACTTTAATAGGCTGTGCCATAGCGGCTGGCACGTAAGATTTTGTTGCCTTTCATCAACATTTCATCGCAAGGCAACGGGTTTCAAATTTAGTTTTAAGAATTATAATAGGTATAGCTGCTTAGTTTATTAAATTAATTCGGCCATTTTGGATATAGCCCACTTTCCAGAGCGCCCGGTGACATGGGACTAAAATACTGGCAAATTGTGGGTGTGTAATGCACCTCTGCCTACCCTTTCGGGGATATAGGGGTGATATGTATGTGTATGTGTTTGAACAACTACCACCAACTTGTATCATTATGGAATAAATTAACAAAGAAGTAGCCCCTATAGGTACACTTACTGATAGCATCAAAGTGTCTGTGATCTATGTTGATAGAACAGGTAGGTCCGTGATCTATGTAGATAGAACAGGTAGGTCCGTAATCTATGTTGATAGAACAAGTTTACCTTTTAAATTATGTTATTAATAAACTGGAGCTTCTATATTCCATTATATATTTACACACATAGAATACGACTGTAAATCTTATTTGATTTATAGCATAGCTACAATACAAAAAACTTTTGGATGATAAATCAACCCTACCTTTGCAAAAAGTACCAATTACATGCGAAATGGGGATGTTATCCCCGTTGTGTCAGTTTTATTGTATCGCATAAAATGAATCCACGTATCAGCTTACGTAGGTAGGTATCTTGCTACTACTTTGCAGTATTCATGTTACTTGGTGGATATCTTATTACTACTTTGCAGTATTTAAGTGAGTTAGTAAGTTTAGGGTTCCACTTTTTACTGGTCCCTTATTAAGACGTCTGTAATAATGTATTTCATAGTGGGAATGGGATTTAGTTCACAATGGTAATCGTCACGCGGAGCTATTACCGTACATACCTGTTAATGTAGAAATACTTAGAGATATGTTAGATATTATGTGGAGCGTAAGATCCACCATCGCAAGTAGTTCACCTGCCGACCAACAGTCAAGCTCAGGCAACCAATGAAATGCCTATTTAGACCAACAAAACTGTATAGATATGGTTATAGATAGGCAATACGCTAAGCACGTATGCTTCTACTCATTTCCGGAAAGCTAATATTGCTTCATAGTTTCACAATCCTATAGACTTACATTTTTCAATTGATATCCATTAGTTCATATCGCACACTTTATACGATAATCGTTAAATTAAATTTTGTAATCACATTACTTCGTATTGTGGAAATTGGCATATAATATATTACAAAGTGTTTGATTACCTTCGTTCGACACGTACTTTATGTATCGTCAGTGTGTACCAATATCACACTGCGTGCGTGATTTGAACTTCAATTTTATATCTCTCTGAATAATATTTGTCAAAGTCAAGCCTTACAAAGTACTACGTATATAAAACACTTACATCATCATGAAAGTTCTGAAACTGTCATACGAGTATGAGATCAGGACATCATAGAGTTTTATCTGAAACTTGCAATAAAAAAAAATTGCGTTTCCTGTAAAGATTACCAATGAAATCGATCACGATTCGTTTTAGCGTTAAGGATTTAATTAGGTTAACTAAATTGCTGATCTTGAAAGCGCAACATTCCATGTTCAACACATGGACTTCACGACACTTAATAGAAATGAAAGTATATACTTAGAATATTGTGTAGGTACTCAGCACACAACTCAAAGTAATCTGATTTGTCCTTTGGCTACTGTAATAAGATTGATCGGTTTGCTTTGCATACAAATATCTATTAGCACTTATGGTATAAAAATCATGGCGATGAAATTTATGTCCATCTCTGTGTCTGTCCGTCCATCCTCGGCTTTCCTCATAAACGGTTTGTGGGTATATTATTATGTGTATTTATCATGCCGACAAATTGGTAAAATAAAATTTTAGAAAATATTTTTTTAAAGTCTTCCCCCTCTAAAAGCTTAACGACTGGATTAAAATTCATGATTGTAGTCCATGCAATGAACTTTGAAGGAAAACTATAACGAATCAGATGACTCTGTTACTTCAGTAGTTATAGAGGCTATTTTGCGTGACTACGGAACCCGACACGCACTTTGCCGATTTTTTTATAGTTGCTGCTTAACGTCCATTGCTGGACGACCCAAGTACCTACGCCCTCGGAAAGATATTAGAGACCAGCCCCGGCGGCAGTAAGGCGGTATCTCAGCTTTAACCCTTTTAATGCTAGCAATTTGTCAGATTTCGTTTGTATAAAAACAAGGCATTTTAACAGTGAATGTTTTGTTTAATGTCTCATTAATTTGAGAAGTCGGTTCATAAAATACATCAACACAATAAAATCTTATCTTTAAGGCATTTTTTTTATTTACTTATTACAGAGATGCAAACTGCAAAATCAGAAAGTACTGTAAGCAAAAATTACTAAATAGTAACCACATACGGTATAAGCTCGCTGTCTCCGAAAGAACAATAGAAAGAGGCTATGCTCGTAGTCACTTCCTGATCGAATTCACAACCTTGAGATTCGAAGAAGGGAAGTGATCCTAGTCACTGACAAAACCCAAAGAGTCGCTAAGCTTGAGGGGCAGTGGGCAGGACACATCGCTCGTAGGACTGATGGATGATGGGGTCAAATAGTCCTCAAGTGGCGACTACGCACTGGAAGACGTACCGTGGGTGCCACAAGGTGGAACGACATCGTAAAGGTCAAGGGAAGCTCGAGACCGAAAAAAGTTCTTTGGGGGAGGCCTATACCCAGCAGTGCCCGTCAATTGGCTAAAATGATAATGATAAAATTGCTTATATGCGAGTTACCTCTAAAAGGAATATGGAAACTCACTATTATAGCCCGAACTACAAATAAGTGATTTTAGGCATTATTGGTTTTGGGGGAAATCATTATTGATTATAGGGAAATGAGACATTTCTAAAGGAAATTACGAAGACTTGGCTGTTGGGATTTGATTCTCAATAGACTTTTTTCCATAAGAAACAAACTGATTGTAGTCGTCTCTATTCTTTGGAAGTGTTGATGATATCTGGCATAGATACTAGCAATGCTATCTGCCGGGCGCCGCTGGAAATTCTTTTAGTGATTACTAGAGGCGCTCAGCAATGGACGTTGGTGCGGCCGGATTTAATAAAAACCGGCCAAGTGCATTACTTTAAAGTTCATTAAACTTAAAGTTAATCTTGATGTTATGAATTATGCATATTATGCATCTTATCTTATTTTTCTCGGACTGCAGAGATTCTATTTAGTGGTCTGTAACATCTGTCCTGGCGGTAAGAATTTTGGTTTGAATAACAGAGTCTGAGTGGTTTTGAATACTAGGTATCTTATTAATCTTACTTGTCAAAGAAAAAAAATGTTCACTATATTCATCCTAATTTCATTTATTTTTCGATTTCTCCATAACTGTGTCTCTTGAGATATTAGATGAGCTACTGATAATAAGTAATAGGATATTAATCGCATAAAGTGTCTGGCTCTATTTCATTACATAACAATATACGTGACCAGAAATCGCGACAATCGCGCGAAATCGTTCTTCATAAATTACATTTCGAACAGTTATTTAGTGTTTTTCATTATGAAGAAAGCTATAAATATTGTAAATATTGAATGGAATCAGGCGTTACCTGGTGAAAGTCCATGATAAAACAATGGGGTAAGATGTTGAACGGCCCAAGTCAATGTTGCTTAACCTTTGCAATGTGTTAACATTATCGGTTACCACTAGACCACGAGCCCCCAAAGTTAGACGCCTAATTACCTTCAATATACCTATGCTTTGTTCTGAAACATTGAGTCCAATACCATTAGAGAGTTTCCAAAGCCGCCAAAGTGCCTAATGTTACAATAAATTGTAACCTAAGATCGATGGTAATTGAATTTTGATATCTAGTATATAGCTACCAAAACAGAAAAGCTATGATAAATATGGCTCCTTTATTTCTAATAACGCATAAAGCATAAATAAGTACCTACCCCGTGGCGCCGGCGAATTACCCCATGGCGATAAACATTTTCTATTTGATAGTACAAAATCTGGTCAATTGGTAAGTTGCGAATCTGGTGAATTGAGAATCTGGCCAAATGCTACTTATTAGCCTAAGTAGGTATTAATTGTTAGTCAGACTTGAGCAATACCTATACATATTATATCGTATAGTGTTCATTTAATAATATTTATTCCTATGCTTTTTGCATTTTTAATGTAAATATTTCTAACAAAAAAACGTTAGTTAAAATTTTGACATTTTCTACATTGGTAGGCCTTCACAGCGTCCGTTTGTCTCTCTGATTCTGCAGCATGAAAATGGCATCAGAAGAGTTTGTCGATAACCTATGATATCGCAAAAAAAAGGCCTAAACTTGACACAAAATCCGACTTCAAATTACCGAAATGGGACCAAATAATTGTCGGAATGGGACTAAATTGAAATGGGATCAAATTGTCGGAATGGGACTAAATTGAAATGGAACCAAATAATTGTCGGAATGGGACTAAATTGAAATGGGACCAAATAATTGTCTGAATGGGACTAAATTGAAATGGGACCAAATAATTGTTGGAATGGGACTAAATTCAAATGGGACCAAATAATTGTCAGAATAGGACTAAATGGAAATGGGACCAAATAATTGTCGGAATGGGACTAAATTGAAATGGGACCAAATAATTGTCGGAATGGGACTAAATTCAAATGGGACCAAATTGTCGGAATGGGACTAAATTGAAATGGGACCAAATAATTGTTGGAATGGGACTAAACAGAAAAGGGACCAAATAATTGTCGGAATGGAACTATATTAAAATGGGACCAAATAATTTGTCGGAATGGGACTAAATTGAAATGGGACCAGATAATTGTCGGAATGGGACAAAATTGAAATGGGACCAGATAATTGTCGGAATGGGAGCAAATAATTGTCGGAATGGGACTAAATTGAAATGGGACCACTTGGGAAGTAGTAGCTTTCAAAATGGAGCTCAGTCCAAAGATATAAGGTAACAAACAAAAAAACAAAGTCGAATTGAGAACCTCTTCCTTTTTTAGAAGTCGTTTGAAAATGTCGATGAATTGACCTAATCAATAATTTTTTTTAAATTTTCTGCCATTTCATTGGTTTTCGACAAACTCTTCCTATCGCCATGCTTGCCCTGCTGATAGTCTCAAAGTTATTAAATAGATTTCCATCACCTTAAGATAGCTAGAGATTGTCTAGATATTTTGTACCTACTTATAAACAAAACAAATCGAAAACTGGTCACTAGTTGTATGCACAGTCAGCGTCTAATAGTTAGTTACAGTCAAGGTACTCTAATCTATAGGCGCCACCAAATAGTCAATGATATCGGTACAAACAAAGTTTCCTTATTGTTGACAACAATGTAGTCGCTCCAAAGGGCGAGACGTTTAAAGTGTCACATAGATAGGTTCAGTCAAAGTGTTTAAAAATATCGTAACATGCTAAATGAGGCATCAAATGCGCACGCATACTTGTCTCTTTCATTTCGAACATAGACTGGTTTTTGTTTATAGGTATAAAAGTACCAATGTTACGTCTGTCGTTCAATTCAGAGGCACTAATATAGACATTGGACAAATATCTTGGCGTCAACATTGAGCGAAAACGCAAAACTCTTTTTATTGTAGTTCGACCATTGTAAGAATGGTGTCATAAAAAACTAAGTTAAATTTGTATAGATTTATTGAGTTAAAAGTACATTTACGTTCTTTGAAGTCGGTTAGTGCAGTTTAACTGCAAAATAAGTAATTAAAATCGTGTGTAGCCTCCATCTGCAAGAATTACGTCGGAAAGACGTCTTCTCATCGATTGTACAGCATTGTAACAAAAATTGTCCCCTCTCATAGACTCCCATATTTCGTTAACGTGAGTTCTTAAATTTGAAGTGGTTCGTGCTCGTGTACCATCTCATACCTGAACCATTTTACCCCACAAATTTTCAATTGGGTTTAGGTCGGGACTATGAGGCGGCATCGGAATTATCTCCAGGTCCCTGCTACCTTCCAAGTAATTTTGAACAACTCTGGAGTTGTGTACGGAACTGTTATCTTGGACAAACTTAATAGCTTCATGGGGAAAAAAATCCTGGCTGTTGGAAGCAAAACGTTTTCGAGGATGTCTTTGTATAAAGTGCCGTTAATTCTTCCTCCAACCTCCACTAGCTCTCCTGGTCCGCTTTGAGTCATCCATCCCCAAAATCCTAAGGTGATTCGACCACTGCGATTATTAGGGAGGACATTTCTTTCATCATATCTTGTGTTCAATGTCCGGTATAGAGATAAGCGTCTCTGGGCAGAAGAACAAAAACTTTTTATCTACAAAGATCACATTATCAAAATTAAAATTTAAAAAAATTCGTGCGAACTGTAAACGCTGCGCTTTATGCCTCGGTGTTAATATAGGTTTTTTAGCAGAATAACGATGGCGTAACCCATGTTCCCGCAGGCGTCGTCTTATTGTGCTCTGTGATATGCCAAATTCCACCGACATACTCCTGGAGTTTATAAATCGATTGCTAACTCAGCTCGCTGCACTATGTTTCTGTCTTCATCTGTATTTGTTTGACATGGACGACCAAACGAAACATGGTTTCGCAAAGCACCTTCATTTTGCCATCTCTCTATCCAACGGTATACTGTGTTTCTCTAAATTAAAAAAAACAAAATATGTCAGTTATGTATAAATAAAAATTAGTAAGATAGGTAACTGATCTAATTCTAATGTGAAACTTACGGATATTCCCAGTTCATTTAAAATATCTGTTATGGAGACACCTTCCTCTCTCAAACATATTATTTCTAGTTGGTTTTATTGCATTTGACATTGATGACTTATATGACTAATAAATAAAATAAACATGCAATAAATACTAGACTATATTGTCTAAAGAGGTTTTTATCTAGGGAAACCGTTTAAGTTTTAGTTGGTTGGTTTATGGTTTACTTCTATAACAATACATGCTATGATCCTTTATTTACAACTGTTTTAAACAAAAACCAGTCTACGACGTCATGTTTGAAAAGAAAGAGACAAGTATGCGTGCGCATTTGATGTCTCATTTAGCATGTTACGATATTTTAAAACACTTTGACTGAACCTATCTATGTGACACTTTAAACGTCTCGCCCTTTGGAGCGACTACATTGTTGTCAACAATAAGGAAACTTTGTTTGTACCGATATCATTGACTATTTGGTTGCGCCTATAGATTAGAGTACCTTGACTGTAACTAACTATTAGACGCTGACTGTACCTAAAATGTTATTAAGTTTTCTGTCCCAGTGTATTCTACTTCAATACTTACCAGTAATTTAACACACAATTTTATGGGTTGGTAAACAGAAACCATTTAGCTGGTTAAACACTTCGTAAAACGTTTTAGCCGTCGCGTTTTCCATTAAAAACGACATTACCCATTAGGTATCTCTATTGTTTCCGTTCAAACATTGGTAATTTGTTATAACTTTGTAATCATTTTGGCAGTTGTAGCATGTAGCTTGCATCTAAAAAGGAGTTACATTGAGTTACAAAGCAAAATACAGATACATACAGAGTACATGGTAAGGGTGCTACGGAAACTTACCAGCATCTCCAGAGCCCCAGTTTGCCTCACATACATTGGCAAATATAACCAAAGTGCAATTGAATGGAAGGACCAAACTAAACGTGAATAGTATCGTCCCCTAATACTCAGGACCAACAAAGTAAGTTATCTATATTTGTAAAGTTAGTTTCTACCTAGATACTATTTTTGGATGCAGTATATTTATTTTAGAAGAGAGAGAGGGTAAGTATTGAATGCCAGCGGAGTGACAGGAAGCGGTGGGTTAGTAGTGGAAACGAAGTTATATTGAAATCCGGTGACGAAAAATCTTGTTATTATTTTATCAAAACAAGCAAAATGTAAATGGATGCTTTCGATGGATGTTTATCTTGAATTACCTATTATTAAATTACGATTGTATTTTCACAAGGGGTCGTAGCCTGAAATCCGTTCAGTAGCTCCGGAGATAAGCGGATATGGTACCTACATACAGACCTACAAATTACAAAAACTTTTGTGGTTTAAATAACTTGTGTGATAGATTTATTACGTATGTAACTACATAGAGGCACAACATGTCTACTATTTTATAGCATACCAGCTGATTATCGCGACTTGGCTTGCATGATTTAGTTTTCTCGCTCCCGACTCCCACAAGAACACATTAGCGGGATAAAACTCTCGTCACTCGGGGATAAAGTAGCTACATTTTAGTAAAACAATTTTCAAAATCAGTTTAGTAGTTACAGAGTCTACTCAATGCATGTTTGCATTGAATAGGCACTCGATCTGTAGGTATCTATTTATATAGAAAATCTATCATTTCAAATGTGAAAATTACCTTCTATATTTACCCACTTATAAGACGCGTGATATGAACAGTGTTTTCGGACTTAATGAGTAATATACTAGAGTTCTTGTCAACACGTTTTCTACCTAAACCATTTTATCTACTGCTTAGCAAATGAAAGTTTTTATTGTTTTGACTACTTGCACTAGTCCGAGACGCCCAGGAATTTAATTGACTGCACATCTGCCTACCCCTTCGGGATATAGGCGTGATATGTGTCTGTCTGTGTGTAAACATTTTACTCGATAGGTACTTACAATTCAAAATATATTTATTAAGTACAAGGTACGCTTACAGACTACTGTCATCACATGATAAAAACATTTAAGGCAAATATACAAATCCAGACAGTGATCCTCAATTGTCGTAAAGGACAAAACACGAGTTTTCAGGAGAGCCAAAAAACGAAAAAAAAAAATTTTTTTAAAGAAAGAAAAGAAAGAAAGTTACAAAAATGTTAGGAACTCAAAATAGAAAACAAATGTTTTCTTTTTGTTATTCAAATGGCAAACCATCGTTGAACTGCTGAAAAACAACTGAATGTTTGGAATAATCAGTTAATAAACTATTCTAATAACAAGTTTTCTTAAATAATTATATCAGTCTTGAACTAAATACAGTTAAAATTTCCAAAATAATAACAAACCTCGCCCACAAGAATTTAAAACTCAAACAAAATGACACTATAAAGTATTAAGTAAATGACAGGTAACTTTAGTCTTTAAAAAAATATTAGTATTTAAACTTATACATTAAGTGTTTTTTTTTTATATTATAGTCGTTTACTATAAAATATAAAGTCCAAAATAAGAACAAAGTAAAATATCCAAAATAATAACAAAATTCGAACACGAGAACTCAAACAAATGACATTATAAAATATTAAGTAATTAAATGACAGGTAACTTTAGTCTTTTAAAATTATTAGTATCTAAACTTAGACATTAAGTGTTTATTTTTTTTCAAAACAGTATATATAGTCTTTTACTATAAAATATAAAGTCCACAAAAAGAACAAAGTAAAGTAAAATTAAAAAATTTACTCTTAAAAATTAATTGTGTCGATATCATCTTCCTCATCAGTTTCAGGAAGAATATCTTTAACTGTTCCTAAAGACGGTAGATCTAAATACTCCTTATGAATACGCTTTGGTATAGTTCCATTAGTAAGTACATTAACGCTTTAAATCGTTATACTTGGTTACTGTTATAGGGTTACAACTGTCATAAAGTGTTGGTAAATCAATACTAGAAGTAGATTCTACTTTGTCAGCATCTGTTGGATCTTGTTTTTGTCTTTTAGTCTTTTTTCCTTTGCCTTTGCCTTTTCCTTTTGATTCTCTTCCTTTATATTCATCATATTTATAATGTAACTATTTGAGCTTCTTCGTTGTCATTCTTCTCATGATCACTGGTGTCAGTTCGTGGATCAAATAAAGATATATCAAAAACACTGATAAGTGAAGGAGAACCCTTATTTTCTTCTATATGCTTAGACTCGTGCTCGAAGACCACTGATTTTAAAGAAGTGTACACCTGAGGCTGTTCAAATAATGTAGATTGGTCAACGTTGTATGTTACTATTTCAGTACAAGAAATTTCCAGAGAATAATACACCTGTGGTTCATGTATAACGTCATAAGGAGTAGTCTCAGTCTTGAAGACAACATTGCTCTGAGGCATGAACTGGCTAACGTCTGCGGTAAGTACCTCGTCCATAGGAGTAGTCTGAGTGCTCTTCTGTGTTTCAGGTTCGGGCGCAAAGACAACATTGCTCTGAGACATGGCCTGGATAACGCCAGCGGTAAGTACCTCGTCCATAGGAGTAGTCTGAGTGCTCTTCTGTGTTTCAGGTTCGGGCGCAAAGACAACATTGCTCTGAGACATGGCCTGGATAACGTCTGCGGTAAGTATCTCGTCCATAGGAGTAGTCTGAGTGATCTTCTGTGTTTCAAGTTCGGGCGCAAAGACAACATTGCTCTGAGACATGGCCTGGATAACGTCTGCGGTAAGTATCTCGTCCATAGGAGTAGTCTGAGTGATCTTCTGTGTTTCAGGTTCGGGCGCAAAGACAACATTGCTCTGAGACATGGCCTGGATAACGCCAGCGGTAAGTACCTCGTCCATAGAAGTAGTCTGAGTGCTCTTCTGTGTTTCAGGTTCGGGCGCAAAGACAATATTGCTCTGAGACATGGCCTGGATAACGTCAACGGTAAGTACCTCGTCCATAGGAGTAGTCTGAGTGATCTTCTGTGTTTCAGATTCGGGCGCAAAGACAACATTGCTCTGAGACATGGCCTGGATAACGTCTGCGGTAAGTACCTCGTCCATAGGAGTAGTCTGAGTGATCTTCTGTGTTTCAGATTCGGGCGCAAAGACAACATTGCTCTGAGACATGGCCTGGATAACGTCTGCGGTAAGTACCTCGTCCATAGGAGTAGTCTGAGTGATCTTCTGTGTTTCAGGTTCGGGCGCAATGACAACATCGCTCTGAGACATGGCCTGGATAACGTCTGCGGTAAGTATCTCGTCCATAGGAGTAGTCTGAGTGATTTTCTGTGTTTCAGGTTCGGGCGCAAAGACAACATTGCTCTGAGACATGGCCTGGATAACGCCAGCGGTAAGTACCTCGTCTGTAGTAGTAGTCTGAGTGATCTTCTGTGTTTCAGGTTCGGGCGCAAAGACAACATTGCTCTGAGACATGGCCTGGATAACGTCAACGGTAAGTACCTCGTCCATAGGAGTAGTCTAAGTGATCTTCTGTGTTTCAGGTTCGGGCGCAAAGACAACATCGCTCTGAGACATGGCCTGGATAACGTCTGCGGTAAGTACCTCGTCCATAGCAGTAGTCTGAGTGCTCTTCTGTGTTTCAGGTTCGGGCGCAAAGACAACATTGCTCTGAGACATGGCCTGGATAACGTCTGCGGTAAGTACCTCGTCCATAGGAGTAGTCTGAGTGATTTTCTGTGTTTCAGGTTCGGGCGCAAAGACAACATTGCTCTGAGACATGGCCTGGATAACGCCAGCGGTAAGTACCTCGTCCGTAGTAGTAGTCTGAGTGATCTTCTGTGTTTCAGGTTCGGGCGCAAAGACAACATTGCTCTGAGACATGGCCTGGATAACGTCAACGGTAAGTACCTCGTCCATAGGAGTAGTCTAAGTGATCTTCTGTGTTTCAGGTTCGGGCGCAAAGACAACATCGCTCTGAGACATGGCCTGGATAACGTCTGCGGTAAGTACCTCGTCCATAGCAGTAGTCTGAGTGCTCTTCTGTGTTTCAGGTTCGGGCGCAAAGACAACATTGCTCTGAGACATGGCCTGGATAACGCCAGCGGTAAGTACCTCGTCCATAGGAGTAGTCTGAGTGATCTTCTGTGTTTCAGATTCGGGCGCAAAGACAACATTGCTCTGAGACATGGCCTGGATAACGTCTGCGGTAAGTACCTCGTCCATAGGAGTAGTCTGAGTGATCTTCTGTGTTTCAGATTCGGGCGCAAAGACAACATTGCTCTGAGACATGGCCTGGATAACGTCTGCGGTAAGTACCTCGTCCATAGGAGTAGTCTGAGTGATCTTCTGTGTTTCAGGTTCGGGCGCAAAGACAACATCGCTCTGAGACATGGCCTGGATAACGTCTGCGGTAAGTATCTCGTCCATAGGAGTAGTCTGAGTGATTTTCTGTGTTTCAGGTTCGGGCGCAAAGACAACATTGCTCTGAGACATGGCCTGGATAACGCCAGCGGTAAGTACCTCGTCCGTAGGAGTAGTCTGAGTGATCTTCTGTGTTTCAGGTTCGGGCGCAAAGACAACATTGCTCTGAGACATGGCCTGGATAACGTCAACGGTAAGTACCTCGTCCATAGGAGTAGTCTGAGTGATCTTCTGTGTTTCAGATTCGGGCGCAAAGACAACATTGCTCTGAGACATGGCCTGGATAACGTCTGCGGTAAGTACCTCGTCCATAGGAGTAGTCTGAGTGATCTTCTGTGTTTCAGATTCGGGCGCAAAGACAACATTGCTCTGAGACATGGCCTGGATAACTTCTGCGGTAAGTACCTCGTCCATAGGAGTAGTCTGAGTGATCTTCTGTGTTTCAGGTTCGGGCGCAAAGACAACATCGCTCTGAGACATGGCCTGGATAACGTCTGCGGTAAGTATCTCGTCCATAGGAGTAGTCTGAGTGATTTTCTGTGTTTCAGGTTCGGGCGCAAAGACAACATTGCTCTGAGACATGGCCTGGATAACGCCAGCGGTAAGTACCTCGTCCGTAGGAGTAGTCTGAGTGATCTTCTGTGTTTCAGGTTCGGGCGCAAAGACAACATTGCTCTGAGACATGGCCTGGATAACGTCAACGGTAAGTACCTCGTCCATAGGAGTAGTCTAAGTGATCTTCTGTGTTTCAGGTTCGGGCGCAAAGACAACATCGCTCTGAGACATGGCCTGGATAACGTCTGCGGTAAGTACCTCGTCCATAGGAGTAGTCTGAGTGCTCTTCTGTGTTTCAGGTTCGGGCGCAAAGACAACATTGCTCTGAGACATGGCCTGGATAACGCCAGCGGTAAGTACCTCGTCCATAGGAGTAGTCTGAGTGCTCTTCTGTGTTTCAGGTTCGGGCGCAAAGACAACATTGCTCTGAGACATGGCTTGGATAACGTCTGCGGTAAGTATCTCGTCCATAGGAGTAGTCTGAGTGATCTTCTGTGTTTCAGGTTCGGGCGCAAAGACAACATTGCTCTGAGACATGGCCTGGATAACGTCTGCGGTAAGTACCTCGTCCATAGGAGTAGTCTGAGTGATCTTCTGTGTTTCAGGTTCGGGCGCAAAGACAACATTGCTCTGAGACATGGCCTGGATAACGCCAGCGGTAAGTACCTCGTCCATAGGAGTAGTCTGAGTGCTCTTCTGTGTTTCAGGTTCGGGCGCAAAGACAACATTGCTCTGAGACATGGCCTGGATAACGTCAACGGTAAGTACCTCGTCCATAGGAGTAGTCTGAGTGATCTTCTGTGTTTCAGATTCGGGCGCAAAGACAACATTGCTCTGAGACATGGCCTGGATAACGTCTGCGGTAAGTACCTCGTCCATAGGAGTAGTCTGAGTGATCTTCTGTGTTTCAGATTCGGGCGCAAAGACAACATTGCTCTGAGACATGGCCTGGATAACGTCTGCGGTAAGTACCTCGTCCATAGGAGTAGTCTGAGTGATCTTCTTTGTTTCAGGTTCGGGCGCAAAGACAACATCGCTCTGAGACATGGCCTGGATAACGTCTGCGGTAAGTATCTCGTCCATAGGAGTAGTCTGAGTGATTTTCTGTGTTTCAGGTTCGGGCGCAAAGACAACATTGCTCTGAGACATGGCCTGGATAACGCCAGCGGTAAGTACCTCGTCCGTAGGAGTAGTCTGAGTGATCTTCTGTGTTTCAGGTTCGGGCGCAAAGACAACATTGCTCTGAGACATGGCCTGGATAACGTCAACGGTAAGTACCTCGTCCATAGGAGTAGTCTAAGTGATCTTCTGTGTTTCAGGTTCGGGCGCAAAGACTATTAGAAGTGCTTGCAGTCGTTGTTTTGAACTTACATCTACCAAAAATGAGTTTGTGTGCCAAGTGTAACGATGAAGTTACGGACGGGGCTTTGTGTAGTCAGTGCTGTGCCTACCTACATTTTGGTTGCTCTGGTCTTTTGGAAACTACCTATCGCAGGATGACCAATGAAAAAAAAGATAACTGGCGTTGCATCGGTTGTCGTAATACTGTTACACCTTGTGCACCCAGTCTAGCTGATGTTCTGAAGGAATTGAGGGAGTTTCGTAAAGATTTTGATGCGGTTAAATCGGACATTAATCGAGTCAATGGGGTGGTTCAAGATCTAGCCTCCCATTGGAAAGATGTTACTTCACGATTAGAGGGCATGGAAGGGCGTTTAGAAAGTCTAGAACTGGTTACATCTCAAATAAGTTCGTTGCAAAAAGATCTCGGCCTCGCTGGCAGCGCTATTAAGGAACTTCGTAACGTAAACACACAGTTGAAGAAGGATAATGATGCACGGGACCAACATGCAAGAATGAATAATTTAGAAATATCAGGGGTCCCTTTTCACAAGGGAGAAAACCTGGACAGCATATTGTCTACTATCTACACCAAGGTTGGGTTGTCGTATGAGGTAACCGATTTTAACTGTGTTCACCGTGTGCGTCGTTTCGAGCAGAAGAATGCACCCAACCGGCCGCCAGCCATTATCGTACGATATACACGTCAACGCAGTAAGGATCAGCTGTTGGCTGCAGTACGTGCGCGTCGAGGTATTACTACCGTCGATATAGGTATATCAGGCCCCGTTACAAACATTTACATACGCGATCATTTAACACCGGTGAATAAACTGCTTTTAAGGCGCGCACGAGAAGTGAAGGAAAAACACGGTTATAAGTACCTATGGATTCGTGATTGCAAAATCTTTATGAGAAAAGCGGACACTACTAAGATTAGTCGTATTTCGAGTGATGAAGACTTGTCTAACATAATATGACTGTATTTTAATGTTCTTACTGTGTCTTATTCTTACTGTGTACTAATTTATAACTTTTTGCATAACTGTGTAACAGGTACATCTTCATTGTATGTTTTATTATAGGCGAGCGTGAGCGTCATATTGGGTTGTTGCTTGATGAATTGTTCGGTATAGTTATTGATTTTCATAGCTGTTATTCAATTAATAGGATTTTATTATTATTTAATGGCATCTTATGGTTGAAAACGCGCCATTGCTGTTTTTATAGTTTGAAGGTATTTTTGGATAGTATATTTTTGAATCCTCGTAACGATAAAATAAAATTAATTATTAAATTATATTTTACATATTAACATTCTCTCGTTTAATGACTATTTATTATCAGAATGTGAGTGGACTAAGGACAAAATCTCACTCTTTTTTAAATAAAGTTTTGCTTGGTAACTATGCCATACTTTGTATAACTGAATCATGGCTAAATAATTACTTTTATAGCTCAGAGTATTTTGACGAAAGGTATGTAGTTTTTCGTAGTGATAGGGATGCCACTGTGGTGGGTGCGGAGAGGGGTGGCGGCGTTATTATTGCTATACGTTCGGAAATGAACCCCGTTCTGCGTCGGGAATGGAGTGCAACAGAGTACTCAGATCATTTATGGGTAAGTATTCCCGTCTTTAAATCTACAAATAACACTTCTGGGCCCATGTTCATACATATCTGCTGCGCATACATACGTCACGGTAACCGTCACGAGATGGAATTAAATTCAATTTTCGACTTGGTGAGTAACCTAATGGTACAGTGCCCGAATGATATATTTTTAATTGTTGGCGATTTTAATGTGACGTACGCGGATTGGTATTGGGATACTGACTCGAGTTCTATGATGATGCGTTCCAGTGGTGATCGGTTGGTGCAATTGACGGCTGATTTCATGAGCTTCACAAACCTAAAGCAGTTTAACTCGTCCTTCAACGTTAATCACAGGTTATTAGATTTAATTTTCTGCAACAAAGAGTGTACTGCAGTGACGTGTAATGATCCTATAACCAAAGAGGATGTGAATCACAAATCTTTAGTCCTTGAGTTGCTACTGGAGACCTATGTACCGTTACCCCAGAGACATATTAGTAGAAAACTTTTTCACAGTGCTGATTTTGATGCGATTCGTGCTGAGATGGCATCCATTGACTGGCACTCTAAGCTACTGACCGTCGCCGGTAGTTCTTGCATGGATTCTATAGTGCATGTTTTTTATGACATTTTGAACGGTATAATTGATAAACATGTTCCGACCCGTAAGATAATTGACACCACTCGCTATCCGCCTTGGTATACTGTTCCACTCATTAAATTAGGCAAAGAAAAAAGAAAGTATCATACCAGATGGAAACGATACGGGAATCCCATAGACTACCAAACATTTTCGGCGCTCCGTAAAAGGGAGTCTAGTCTTCAAAATGTCGAGTATCGTAATTATATTAAAATCAGCGAAGATAACATTAAAAAATGCCCCAAACTATTCTGGCGATACGTTAAGTCAAGGTTGCCATCTGGTCACATCCCTCAAACAGTAACATTTGGTGGGCGTGTTTCCGACAGCGGCGAGGACACCTGTAATTTATTTAATGAATATTTTAATTCCGTGTTTGTTCACAGCGCACCGCGACCGACTGTTTGCGATCTCAACTGTCCGCCCTTAAACTCTCCAGTCGATCTTAATTCTTTGAGCATCTCCTTGGAAGCTATTCGAAAAGAGCTTAAAGGGATCGACATACATAAGGGAGCAGGGCCCGATGGTATACGTCCTATATTTATTCGTGGCTGCGCCAATCAATTAACGTTGCCATTGCATATTATATACAACGGGTCTTTGAAGTCGGGTGTATTTCCATCAGTGTGGAAACGGGCTTTCATTACCCCTATTCCTAAAAATGATAAAAGGAGTGACGTGTCCCAATATCGACCTATATCTAAGACTAACTTATTCGGTAAAATTCTGGAAAAGATAGTGACTTGCTCGCTGGCGGATACACTGAAAAATCATATATCTCCTAACCAACATGGTTTCTGTAGGGGACGTTCTGTTGAGTCTAACATGCTTACTTTTACCAACTTTGTAGTGGATGCTATGGACAACAAATTACAGGTAGACGTCGTGTATACTGATTTTTCTAAGGCTTTTGATAAAATTAATCATGATCTACTCATAGAGAAGCTATGGACCATCGGTATACATGGCGATCTGCTCCGTTGGATTAATTCTTATATCAAGAACCGTTCTCAAGCTGTTTCTATAAAGGGATATGTCTCACGTTTCCTGGAAATCCAATCGGGAATTCCCCAGGGATCGCATGCTGGGCCTTTGTTTTTTATTTTGTACATAAATGATATAGGTAAATTCATACATAATTCAAACTTTTTGTTGTATGCTGATGATGCAAAATTCTTCACGACAGTTGCAACCAACCATGACCAACAACAGCTGCAATCAGATTTAGAACGATTATCGGAGTATTGCTCATTAAATCAACTGTACTTAAATCTAGAAAAATGCTCAGTTATAACGTATACCCGTAAACACAACCCTGAAGTCTACGATTATAAGATTAATGGTACTTTACTGAGTCGAGTCACATCGGTACGCGACCTGGGTATAGTTATGGATTCCAACTTATCGCATAACTTACATATAGACAGCATTGTTAATAGAGCATTCCGTCAACTTGGATTCATACTAAGGATCTCTAAACCTTTTAAACATCCCCAGACACTAAAAGTGCTATATTTTAGTTTTGTTCGTTCGATCCTGGATTTCGGTTGCATCATTTGGAGTCCATATTATGATTGTCATCTTAAACGGATTGAGAGAGTCCAAAAGAAGTTTGTCAAATCATTAGACTACCGTGGTAATCATGAACGTATATCTTATGAAAATTCACTTAGCCGTCACTCCCTGACCACCCTCGCCGACCGACGCATAATGTTTGACCAAGTATTCCTATTTAAAATTTTAAATAACTACATTGACGCCCCTCACATTCTAGAAAAGATAAACCTAAGAGTGCCTAGGTCCGGTTCTCGTTCATTGAACTTGTTTTCGGTACCTTTTTATAGAGCGATTTATACAAGTAACAACTTCTTGAGACGCAGTGTTGACACATACAATGAGGATTTTGGGTGCTTGGATTTATTTAATAATAGTTTGGCTGCCTTCAAATTAAAACTACGTAATCTGCTCCTTCAAACAGACGGATAATTGTTTATTGTTAGCATTCTTTCTTCCAGTTTACATTCTTTGCACGACTTCTGTACTACCTACTACTAGATTTTATATAAGTACTTACCCTATATTTAAATTGATTGTAACTTTACCGTATGTATAACTTTTATGGACCTCTAAGTTTGTAAGTATCTATTGTTTTTGTCTGTGTATTTGTATATAACTGTTTGTGTCCTGAATAAACCAAAAAAAAAAAAAAAAAGACTACATCACTCTGAGACATGGCCTGGATAACTTCTGCGGTAAGTATCTCGTCCATAGGAGTAGTCTGAGTGATCTTCTGTGTTTCAGGTTCGGGCGCAAAGACAACATTGCTCTGAGACATGGCCTGGATAACGTCTGCGGTAAGTACCTCGTCCATAGGAGTAGTCTGAGTGATCTTCTGTGTTTCAGATTCGGGCGCAAAGACAACATTGCTCTGAGACATGGCCTGGATAACGTCAACGGTAAGTACCTCGTCCATAGGAGTAGTCTGAGTGATCTTCTGTGTTTCAGGTTCGGGCGCAAAGACAACATTGCTCTGAGACATGGCCTGGATAACGTCAACGATAAGTACCTCGTCCATAGGAGTAGTCTGAGTGATCTTCTGTGTTTCAGGTTCGGGCGCAAAGACAACATCGCTCTGAGACATGGCCTGGATAACGTCTGCGGTAAGTATCTCGTCCATAGGAGTAGTCTGAGTGATTTTCTGTGTTTCAGGTTCGGGCGCAAAGACAACATTGCTCTGAGACATGGCCTGGATAACGCCAGCGGTAAGTACCTCGTCCGTAGGAGTAGTCTGAGTGATCTTCTGTGTTTCAGGTTCGGGCGCAAAGACAACATTGCTCTGAGACATGGCCTGGATAACGTCAACGGTAAGTACCTCGTCCATAGGAGTAGTCTAAGTGATCTTCTGTGTTTCAGGTTCGGGCGCAAAGACAACATCGCTCTGAGACATGGCCTGGATAACGTCTGCGGTAAGTATCTCGTCCATAGGAGTAGTCTGAGTGATCTTCTGTGTTTCAGGTTCGGGCGCAAAGACAACATTGCTCTGAGACATGGCCTGGATAACGTCTGCGGTAAGTACCTCGTCCATAGGAGTAGTCTGAGTGATCTTCTGTGTTTCAGATTCGGGCGCAAAGACAACATTGCTCTGAGACATGGCCTGGATAACGTCAACGGTAAGTACCTCGTCCATAGGAGTAGTCTGAGTGATCTTCTGTGTTTCAGGTTCGGGCGCAAAGACAACATTGCTCTGAGACATGGCCTGGATAACGTCAACGGTAAGTACCTCGTCCATAGGAGTAGTCTGAGTGATCTTCTGTGTTTCAGGTTAGGGCGCAAAGACAACATCGCTCTGAGACATGGCCTGGATAACGTCTGCGGTAAGTATCTCGTCCATAGGAGTAGTCTGAGTGATTTTCTGTGTTTCAGGTTCGGGCGCAAAGACAACATTGCTCTGAGACATGGCCTGGATAACGCCAGCGGTAAGTACCTCGTCCGTAGGAGTAGTCTGAGTGATCTTCTGTGTTTCAGGTTCGGGCGCAAAGACAACATTGCTCTGAGACATGGCCTGGATAACGCCAGCGGTAAGTACCTCGTCCATAGGAGTAGTCTGAGTTATCTTCTGTGTTTCAGGTTCGGGCGCAAAGCCAACATCACTCTCACTCACTCACATCCGTGCGACCTTTACGCCGTAATTACATAAGATAAAGCAAAGCATAGATTAGGTCGTAAGGGTATCGATTATCAAATAAAACGTTTACGACCTTTTCATTTGTAATAACATTATTGTTTAAAATGTCGTATAGAAGATTCAATGCAAAAAAAGCGTATACAACCTTATAAATAATAAAAATATGACTTTACGCTCCCTGATGCAAATTATTTTTACGATACACCCCAATTATTAAGAAAAATCAAGCTGGAGCTGTTGAAAATCTAGGTAGTAAAGGACTTTTTTTATGAAGATAGGACCATTTTAGTATACCAATCGATAGAGATTCCGAATATAATTATAACTCATTTTCGTCAAAATGTCCTTTACGACAATTGAAATTTCCGGGGTCGTTATTTTTACGTAAAATTTTGGCAACGTTATCAGATATCGGACCTAAATAAGTTAGACTAGCTCTATACCGATGGACGTTACGATCCGGGGGAACAGCATATAGTAAACTACGCGTAATTGAGGCTCGCCGCCTTCCAACTAAGTTGTCCACAAGCTTGGTACTGTAACCATTAGATTTAGCAATTTGATAAATAATATTTAATTCGCGGTTAAAGTTTATTTGAGAAAGGGGAACCGAAAACAGCCTGTGAACATAGCTGTGGAAGACGGCAAGCTTGTGCTGCCAAGGATGACAGGAAGTAGCAGGAATTACTGTGTCAGTCCGTATATGATTGATTAAGTCAGTCGTATTTTTAAGACTATAACGAGGCGAAAAGTCAGTCTTCCCCCTAAGGATGTTATTAAGTGATTTTGCTAGATCATATGACGGGGAACCGATGCTGGACACTACCGGGCGGATGGGGACGCCTTCCTTGTGGATCTTTGGCAAACCGTATAATATTGGAGGTCGTGGATTCATTGGTATAACTTTGTCGTATTTCCCATTGTCAAAAACAAAGCGGGTATTAGAAACCTTTTTAGTGGGGTCCGATCGTAGCACCACAATCTCGTCAGTCTGTAGAACATCATCGACTTTCTGGTTATAGTCATCACGCTCCAAGACAACAATGCTGTTGCCTTTATCGGAGTTAGCGATGACCAAACCAGAGCCGACAATCCTCCGCCGCAACGACCCTGCAGTAATAGAATCGGGAGAGGGTCTGTCTGTCTCTGTGTGTAAGGATGTTTTAATTTGACGGGATATTAGGTTTTTGATACTATCCTTAGAATCAGACTTACTAAGGATAATAGCAACCTCTGAAACCACGGCCAGTGTTTCCAGTGACTTCTCATTGATTTTGCGGGGGATATTATACTTAAAGCCTTTATTTAATAGACTCAGTTCATTGTGTGTGAATTGAGTACTAGTGAGATTTGTAACGCGTGGATGAAATGAAGAGGTCCCTGGATCTTGATTTGTCCTACCCCTAGTTAACTTGTTGAGTTTATCACGTTGACGTAGGTACCTCTTATGTACCTCCATCGACGCGATATCCCTAGCCTTTTCGTCCAGAATGTAAAATTCAACACAGTGCAAGGAGAAAGCTAATTCGGTATGTAAAACTTTTAAATGTAATTTTAAATTATCCCTAACCGAAAACCAATGTCTTGACTCTTCGTTGAGCCAAATTTTTTGAGCCCGGTTTACTGCTATAGACGCGGTAAAGCTTTTACTACGCGACCGTATCTGAATATACTCGGGTATTATATTCAGATGTTTGCACTGTTGGTTGAACCAAACATTCTAAACAGCAATTCGGTGCAGTTTAGTGAGTTTAATATATAGTTTTGCCTGACAAGCTATGCTGGCTCTTTTAATAAAGTTAATACTATCAGGCGTTATTTTTCGGAAGTTCATAGTTAAGTTAAATAAATCTAACTACTTTGCAATATTCCGCCACATGCAAATTACCCAACTCTCGTATTTATTCATGCACAAGACCGCCCATATAATGCAAGGTTACTTTCACTGGATGGTCGATAACTTGTTTACTAATGTCCCTTACGAGGAATGTTTAACAATACTTAAAGATCTTTTTGAAAAACAGCGTCTACATCCAGGGGAGGCGGCTGAGCTAATCGATTTAACTTCTTTATGCATGAACCAAAACTATTTTCAATTCGACAACAAGTACTATCTATTTAAGCATGGACTGGCGATGGGTTCACCTTTGAGCCCATTTCTGGCCGATATTTTTATGGATAGGTTTGAAAATAGTTACATTATAGGTAACAAAAACATCCATTATTATTATAGGTATGTTGACGATATATTATTGTGTTGGCGGGGCACCGCTGTGGAACTTACGGAGTTCTTATCTCATTTGAATAGTGTTCACCCTAAAATCAAATTCAAACTCGAGTTAGAGAAGGATAGGTCCATAAATTTCTTAGATTTGACTATTACTAGAAATGAGGGTGGGCATGAATTCCGGATCTTTCGCAAACCCACTCATACTGACACAGTAATTCCTGCTACTTCCTGTCATCCTTGGCAGCACAAGCTTGCCGCCTTCCACAGCTATGTTCATAGGCTATTTTCGGTTCCCCTTTCTCAAATAAACTTTAACCGCGAATTAAATATTATTTATCAAATTACTAAATCTAATGATTACAGTACCAAGCTTGTGGACAACTTAGTTGGAAGGTGGCGAGCCTCAATTACGCGTAGTTTACTATATGCTGTTCCCCCGGATCGTAACATCCATCGGTATAGAGCTAGTCTAACTTATTTAGGTCCGAAATCTGATAAAGTTGCCAAAATTTTACGTAAAAATAATATTCATGTCGCCTTTAGAACGGACAACACTATCAGGAGAAACATTTGCAATGTTAAGGAGAAAATTGGGGATGACAGGAAGTCAGGTGTGTATAGGCTTAAGTGTGGGGATTGTGAGGGTGTTTATATTGGCCAAACCGGCCGTAGCTTCGCGACGCGGTATAAGGAACATATATCAGCTTTTAGAAACAATCGCCTAGAACGGTCTCATTTCGCAAAACATTTGTTGGTCACTCCCTACCTAATCCTCACACTTATGACGTTCTGCACACCTGCAACAAAGGACTGAGGCTTTCGGTTTTGGAACAATTAGAAATCTACAAACATAGACGCTTGAACCCTAATATTTTAAATGATCAACTTAATTTCGCCTCTTCCCCTTTGCTGCGAGTAGGTGTACGTCATTCAAACAACGGTGGTGTGTAGACATAAAATAATTTGGTGTAATGGTTGTGGGTAGAAATAAAAAACCTAGGGTATAAATAGGTGCGGTTTACGAGTTGCGGCTCATTCGGTTGCCGTGCGCCGAGCCATCGACATCTCCTGATGATGCCTCTGGTTGGGGGCGAAACACGTGTCGAGGTTTTTTATTATTTTTTGCACGATAACACAACTCTCATATTTATTCTATTTTCAAAATTATTTCTCTATTCTTTCGGCCTAAGTGGGTTTGGAGGGCGGTCTTGTGCATGAATAAATACGAGAGTTGGGTAATTTGCATGTGGCGGAATATTGCAAAATAGTTAGATTTATTTAATTTAATTCTCTTATATCAAAGCAAGGAAATTAAATTAAACTTAAGGAAAAGCACTTATGATACGTCGTGATACGACTATCTTTTACTGGGAGAATGCACCGTGGAATACATCCACATCCTCCTTGGCCATTTGTGTGGCCACTGCGTGGTGGTCGGGTGATACCCCGCATCTTTAGGGTCGGGTTTTCTCCCGCGTTGGTGAGTGAAGGCGTGCATGGGGTGAAGCCCTACATCACGCAGCCCTTCTAGCCTGCTTCTGTAAGGACGGTGGGTTGCTAATCCATCGTCCTCAGGCCCCGATCATGGAGGTCGATGGGCGTAGATACGCTCTCGCTGGAGACCATGCTACGAGCCATGGTGTCTAGCGGGAGCCAGTGGAACGCGGCCGTTTCCTTCTGCGAGCAGGTAATGCTCGTGAAGGAGGAGGCCGGTAGGGTGAGGGAGCGTACCCTCCCCGCTGAGTTCCGAAGTGTGCGGCGAGGGCGCTGCAGACGTGACTACGCCATCGACCATCAGGATTGTTTCCATATCTGCTGCATTTCCCCAAAGTAGTATTCCATAGGACATCAAGCTATGGAAGTAACAAAAGTAAACTAGCCTAGGAGTGGCTACATCTGTCAACTGCCTAATCCGTCTCACAGCATATGCAGCAGAGCTAAGCTTATTAGCTAAAATGGTGATATGGTCACCCATTGTAATTTAGAATCTATTGTGATTCCTAAAAAGGTAGGTAGTGTTATTGAAGGGGTCCGTATGGATGTACGGAACCACTTACAATATAAGTACGTGTAGTAGAAGAGATGGAAACTAGTGGTGAATAATGATGTGTTTATTTATAAGTATTTACAATGGAGTCAGAGTGAATTTAACATGCAACAAGTACTGTTTTTATATAGAAAAATAATTAATAATAATTATCGAAACTCACACAAAACAATTAATAATAATAACGGTTCGGTCCTGACTTATTTCTAAACTAGGTGTGGCTTGAGAACAATATAATACCGACGGCCATGTTGCGCTCGCGACGTTTATACAAAAGTGATTCACCAATCACGTTGACGTAGATGGAGTTTAAATACTGTGATTGGCTACTACTTGCAGTGGGTGGAACCTGTTATTGCAATTCTTGTTAATGGTTTTAGGCTCCGCCTCATCGTATGATGAACATCCGATATGACGTAGTAGGTGGCGTGATCCTATGCCTCGTTTACACGACCAACATACTAGTTTGTTCACGTTGGTGTACTCGCCATCTCGCTACATTATTTACAAATTCTAACCTTTGGCTACCCAGCACGACATGGACGTTTGCTTGTCTGACATTGGGCATTGTAAATTTAACGCATTTGGTCTTTTCTGCATTCAACAATAGGTTGTTTGTAGAAAACCAATTTGAAATATCATTTAACATATTATTAACATTATTCGCATGTGTACTATGCCGATTTACTTTGAATATAAGTGATGTATCATCCGCGAACTTTGCTATGCCAGCTTGTGCCTCGATCATGCAAGGTAAGTCATTAACATAAACCAAGAAGAGAAAAGGTCCCAGAATTGATCCCTGAGATACGCCTATTTTGACGTTAGTTCCGTCTGACTTAACATTGTTCACATGAACAGTCTGCAGCCTATCTGTCAGGTAAGATCCTAATAGTTCTAAGGATTTTTTGTCAAAACCATACCGACGTAACTTTAGCAATAGTGTCTGATGGTCAACACAATCAAATGCTTTAGACAGATCGCAGAATACCCCAATGGTATCCTGCGATCCCTCCCATGCGTCGTAAATCAAGCTAACAAGGGTTACTCCCGCATCGGTGGTAGATTTTCCGCGAGTAAATCCAAATTGTTGGCTGTGGAAAAGATTGTTGGTCGTGAAGTGGACTTACATTTGATTTAGCATCACTCTCTCAAACACCTTACTCAGAGCTGACAAAATAGAAATGGGGCTGTAGTTACCAAGTTCCGACTTAGATCCCTTCTTAAGTAATGGTATTAATCTACTATTTTTCATTAGGTTAGGGAATATGCCTTCATCTAGACATTCATTAAAAATTTGTGCCAAGTCAGGTGCAATGATATCAATTACATTACTGATTAAGCTAACTGATATGCCCCAGTGATCTTCCGACTTATTAATTTTGAGATTTTCAAATGCTTTCAAGATGTCTCTGGGGTCGATATGTTTGAAGTTAAATTTAGATGAAGAACCAATATTACTTTCAAGAAGGGCCACCGCACTGTGGGCACTCGAATTAACAGAAGAAGTGACTTTAAATGGAATGTTGGTAAAATAATCTTCAAATGCATTTACAATATCTTTCGGAGAGGTTATATTCTTGTTTTCTAATTTAATTTTAGTAACAGTATCCCTCATTTTACATTTACCTAACTCTTTGTTTATAACTTTCCATGTTTCTTTTATTTTGTTAGGAGCCTCAATTATTTTCCTTTTGATGTGAATGGATTTAGCCTGTCTACATACTTTTTTGAATACTTTGGAGTAATTTCTAACATATTCAGTGAAACTATTATCAAATCTGTATCGTTTTTGTGCATATAGATCAAACAGCGTTCGTCTACTTTTATAAATGCCTACTGTTGAACCTCACAGAATTTCTATTTCAGCGGTTTCTCACAGATTTCATTTTTAAATTAATTTTCTTAATTTTTTTGTTTATTTTTCTTTGGCATTTGATTTTATTATGACTAATCATTGGTTTAGCAGTATTTAAGCACCCACTATCATTTGTGAGATCAATGACTGATAAATTAGTTGAGGCAGTCAGAACAGAGGTTGGACACCTCTGTTAATTGGTGCGACTGAGCAACCTGTTCATAGGCAGTAATAAGCCTGTGTGCCTCCCCCAGCTCATCTTCTAATACACACCATTACGTCTGAGGATTTGCTCAAACATATCACTACATTGGCGGAAAGATTCCATTTCCAATTTAAACTAGTTAGGTTGGTCGGTCAACTCATCACAATTTACCTGACTTTTAGACAGCTGTTGCTCTAAGCTAGAATTTCTAACGCACATTAAGGCATATTCACGTTCATTATCTTCCCTTTCCATTATCAGTTGCTGGTTTTCTTTCTTTTCTACTTTGAGTTGTAATAGGGCTTCTTTTAAGCACATTTGCAATTGACGTGCGGTAGCAGCTCGAATGGATGTAGACATATTGGCTTAGTAGGGTATAATTGAGAAGATAATGAACACCTAGCCACAATACAGCAACAAAACCAACTGACTGATAGTAAGTAAAGTATACAATGTTTCTAATTATAATTTCTTTAAACGCTTTAATTTACTGTAGACTCCAGTGCAGTTTAACCCCACTGTTCGGGTTTGGAGTTACACGGGAAGAGAAGACGCTCCACTGATTGCGAGTTTTATCTAAAAGACATAAGTACCTACTTAACAAACATTTTTGAAAACATAGTCAAAGCATTAAATAACAGCTTAATGGTTGTTCTTCTTTCTTCTTCTTGTTTTTTTTTAAACGTGGCTCCATCGGCGTTCATCGTTATTTTGCCAATGTCAAGGTTGTTTTATTATTTAAGTATTATTACGCCAATGCTTGATTAGTTGATAGTCCCGCACAGAAGAACTAGTTGACCGAGCGAACGAAGCGAGTGAAGCGTCTCAGTTTCAACTCGAGGACTGGCCGAGAACTGGACTGGAAGAAATGCGGAAAAAATGATCAATTCGCATGTCATAAGACGATGTTTTTTTTTGCATGTTCAAATAATTATGTATCAATAATAATTAGGGTGAGTAGGATATGTTTCAACTGGCTTCTTTTTTGCTGGTACCTCTGTTGGTGCGCATGGAAAGTCAGCTACCAGACCACGTCCAAAAGGATGTTAGGGACCCTAAAATAACGCGAGGTCTACTGTTCGCAGAACTACTAGTTATTCCTAACTAGCTCCATGGCCTACCGGGTCCCGTACGTAGTTTCGAATGACGTTGCAGCGATAGGTCGTTGTGGCGAAAAACTTTTAGCGTCGTTGTTGATTAAACTAAAACTATTACTTTCTGTCTTTTATTTCGCCTTTATAGTTTTAAAGTTGAATATATGTAATTTCAAACATTTTTCGCCACAATGTTTGTCGCTGCGGTGTCATTCGCCCTGGTGGAATTCGCTTCAATGAGTTTTCACTCCAGCGTACCACGCTAAAAGTTCTCTGTCTACTCTGAAAACAAATTTACGATTGAATCGGCCGATACTTCGGGCCTTTCTTACTCTGAAATACATTCGGTCGGGTCGGTCGGGCGTTGTTAACGCTCTATCCGATGGAACTTTATTTGACAGCTTTTGTATCGGAATGCTTACTGTGAAGGCATTTCATCGGTCCGATAATTCAAAATTGACAGGAGTTGCATCGGTGATTTTTGTCAAAATTTTTGATATCGAAATGGGTATCATGCAGTATCGTGGGTCGATCGTGCTGTTTTGGAAATTAATTACTCTTTTCAATGAAGAAAGTTCGAGTATGTAGTCATTAATGTAGATCCCGGTCCGCGGTATGTAGTTTTCTTTCGAGATTTATATTACCAATTGACACTCGTATTTCGAGTGGAGAATATAAGTTTATATGCACTTATACTAGCGGACGCCCGCTTGACAAATTATATACATAGAAACCTTCCTCGTGAACCACTTCAATTGGTGAAAACTGCATCAAAATCCGTTGCGTAGTTTTAAAGATCTAAGTATACACACGGATAGAAGCGACTTGGTTTTAAAATATACTAGCGGACGCCCGCGGCTTCGCCTGCTTGATAAATTATGTACACAAAAATCTTCCCCGAGAACCACTCTATCCATTCGTGATTGAAATCTAAGTATACATACGGCACGGGCGACTTTGTTTTATACTATTTTATAATGTAGTGATGATTATCTATTTATCATTGTCCCGCCCGCCAAGATCTTAGGGTACCATGCCCAGACCGATCATGGAGAAGTGGTTGCAGATGCGACACGGTGACCTCACGTGCACGGATGCTTTGGTAAGTATCTGCACCGCATCCATCGTGAGGTCACACCCCAGTGTCATAAGCGCCGGGACCATGTCGTGGGTCTGTGTGGATACTTCCTCACTGGAGACCATGTTACAAGCTATGGTCTCCAGCGGGAGCAAGTGGAATGGGACCATATCCTTCTGGAGCTGGTTATAAAGGCGAAGGAGGCGGCCTAAAGCGAGAGAGATCGTACCCTCCCCGCTGAGTTTCGAAGTCTGCGCCCAGGGCACCGCAGACTCATTTAACGCACAAGACCATCTACCTCCATGATCGGGACGACGAGTTTGGCAAGCAGTCCCTTAGCATGCGGCATCACTCACCGACGCGGGATAAAACTCCACCCCAAAGATGCGGTAAAAAATCTGACCCAACTTCTCGACAGAAGCCGAATAGGTGGCCAAAGTCCGTCAACGCAAGGGGGCAATTCTGTAAGTGGGTACCCGGGGCGGCCGGTAATGGACAATGGGGCGGCCACAGCATTGGGCATACCCACTTGTACGGACAAGGTACTGGCAAATAAAGGGCCCGCACCTGCGTACGCCCGTATTGCTGCCAATAGACTCGCCCCTGGTGAAAATTGGATGTACAAATGCCTATGTAAGTATATAATATGTTCTTAGGTATAAATATTTATCTTGGACATTCTCACACGTCATCTAGCCTAAGCTTGTATTACTTTTAACAAATCCACCACATAAACAAAATCACGTATCTGGGATCTAGACAACTGATAAACATACATAGGTAGGTATATTCATTTCGAAATGGGTACCTACAAACATAATATACATACATATAAAATCCGATACAATATATTAATATAATCGATATTTTGTGTATTCCATAGTGTACACAACACTATTTCACCCACAATTTGCATTTTAATTTTGGGATCGCCTCTGAAATGTCTTTGTGTATCTTTCTACATACTATATCCTTTGATTATATATATGTCTAGATACCGTTTCTAGTACAAAGCGAGTTGTCAAAAGTGGTCCTGTTGTTTATTCACGTGTGAGTGACAAACGTCACCCGCGATAATATTAATACCAGTGTTACATTAGTGTGCGAGTGGCCAAGAAGGCCACCACATAATTTTGCTCCAAATATATGGGAAACTAATTCTCGGGATTTAGGTAATTATGTGGGTAATTGTATGGGAGGTAGGTAGTAATAACAATCATCAATCATCATCATACAAGTGCTCTTTAAATTTATTTAAAAGGAATGAAAAAATGGGTAAGCTGAAATCGTGATCGACGGGTTCCGTTCCGTTAGACAACGTTCAAAGAATCAAAATATTTATACAAACGAAAAGAAAGGACGGTTATTCAAGTCATTACAATATTGTTAAGGAAGAAATACCTACAACGTAATTTCCGGGTTATCCCAGCACCAAAAATTGTATGGCATCCAAAGACCTTGTATACAATGGACGATGGATCTAGAACAAATCCCAAGAAAATAATGTCCCGAGTCGACCTATACATTATACATAGGCATACATAGATATAAACAAATTTCATATTAAAATTTAAACCTTGATTCAACGGAATAGTGTTCACTTTTGTTTACACTAATTTATCAAATTACGTAGCTTCTATCTGTTCGCCTTACCTTATGCAGCTTCTACTTGAGCTACGTGAACATAGAAACAATGGAGTAGGTTTATTTTGTTAAAGTCTTTTAAGGATTATTATGTAGGTACCTACATAATAATTAATGTAAGACTATAATAAATTCCATAATCTTATAAAGTGTAATTATTTGTTTATATTAAATTAGACGAAATAAACTGAAAAACTAATTAACGACTGACAAAGATACGTAGAAAGTATTTTTAATATCGAAACCCTTAAGTATTTTTTTTCGAGTCAGTTTCATAATAAGTAACTGTAGTGTATGAATAAAAAAAAGGGAATTAATGAATTTAACTAATTATAATATTATAAATGCCAAACTTCCTGCGGGTGTCAACGTTCTTCCGCTTTCATTACTATTTTTATAACGCTATTTCGCTACGTCTACTATAAGATAGCCGTGTTTCAAGTGACTGAATTAGTTGCTAAAACTGCGCGTCATTAATTTATTTTTATCTTATGGTTAATTTTTGGGATTCGAAATTATTGGCTACTAGCTGATCACCGTGACACCGCCCGCGAGATATAGTTATCTCGGCCCCGATTCCTGTGGGAATACATTACCGAGTATCCAAATAAAAAAAATAACAGGTACATACACGAAATAAAATGACATGTGTAATTATGTAATTATATTTATGACAAAACAATGATACCCTGTGAAAATTAAAAACATTTTGGGCTTATCTCCTCCATGCCAATCAAAAGAAAAAAATGTATTCAATCAAGGGATTATTGTACAAGTTTCATAAAGATCGAACCTCTTTTTGTTATGTCCATAAAATGAGCCGAACAAACAAGATTGTTATTTTTTTGGATCAAAATATTCTTCTCGCCGTGCTAGGGCAAAAATATTTTTCCATTGTGCACAGCGTACTGGATCCCGAGGAAAACTGATATAGATGTTGGTTCATATAACGAAAAAAAAATCATAAAAAGCCAAGGCGTCTCCACTATAATCTTTGTTCCAAAAAGCTTCATCGCTATCGGTAATCCGAAAAAATCTGAATGGTCATTTTGTTAGTACATTATTCAGTGAAAATGAAATGGTCTCTTTCTTTTTACTGAGCTTGGGATGAATTCGAAAGAAACAGATAGATACTTCGGTATTGGACTGGATTGCAATATTTACATTTGTCTTTTAATTTATTATCGACGAAATACTGTATTTTAAGTGAAATAATATATTGCAAATGATAAAACAAAAGTTTATTTACTGAAAATATGATACACCATCTTCAATTTGCTTTTTTTTCGTAGTTTTTACAATACAGTACGGCATTGTGCAACGTGTTGTCGTTCAGTTGTCAAAATCAAGACTGGCGCGCGATTGTTTCTCTTTTAGCGTTTTGTTTCTCTTTTAGTTCGGACACTTTTGAGCGATGATCCGAAATACATTGTGTTAGGTTTTACTGATTCTTATTATTTTAATATATTTAATTCATTGTCCTTGCAACACCGAAGCGAGAAATAGTGTGATGGGGGTAAAAATGGGAGGGTAGATAAATATAAAAACGCACTGTCAATGTCTGCCAACTCCCACCATTGGGACTTGCATAAAAGGGAGTGTTGTAGTAAGATCGGGAGAGTTCCTGTTCAGTTTAGACTACGAATTTACAAGTGTGTTATTCACAAATTATTACCATAAGAATGTACTTGATGTTACGGATCGACTGTTGTCGATCCGTGAGGATTGCTTCTATACTAAGATATGTAAGTGTATTGTTAATATGTTTAAATACTTGTAAGATATTATAATATGACCCTACCGAGAATCTTGCCCTTCTTCTCGGAATGTGGTAATCGAACGGGTGGATTACGAATAAATACAAAGTAAAGTAAAACAGGGAGTTTTATTACAGTTCAGAAGTGGTACGTACGCCTATTTTTATAATGCTATGACCTAGTTTATTTTTACTTTCTTAATTAAAATTTTATATAAAGGTACCCGACATTATTACTTACATTATAATATAATTGAAAGTTCCCTGATTTTCACAAATGTTTTATTTTGTTGGGGATTGAAATACTAGTTATTATTTAAACTTAATAGCATAGAATACGTGTATAAGAAATAGCTACACGTATGTATTTGAGAATAGAATAGTAGTAATATATCGATTTTATTTCTTAAAGGAATATAAAATGAGAGATTTTAATTCAACATGTCATTTTTTATTTTTTTTTATTTTGGTTTATTCAGGACACAAACAGTTGTATACAAATACACAGACAAAAACAATAGATACTTACAAACTTAGAGAGGTCCATAAGAGTTATACATACGGTAAAGTTACAATCAATTTAAATATACGGTAAGTACTTATATAAAATCTAGTAGTAGGTAGTACAGAAGTCGTGCAAAGAATGTAAACTGGAAGAAAGAATACTAACAATAAACAGTTATCCGTCTGTTTGAAGGAGCAGATTACGTAGTTTTAATTTGAAGGCAGCCAAACTATTATTAAATAAATCCAAGCACCCAAAATCCTCATTGTATGTGTCAACACTGCGTCTTAAGAAGTTGTTACTTGTATAAATCGCTCTATAAAAAGGTACCGAAAACAAGTTCAATGAACGAGAATGTGATCACGGATCTGATGCACAAATAAAAGATAGCATATTGGTAGTGGTCATAGTATAGTATACGCTCTTCTGTGCCTGATGTTTACAATTTTTGTCTTTTGTTGGGGTTTGGCAAAGTTACTGCTTAGGCACCTATTGAAACTCAATTAGAACAAAATACGTGTGTAGGAATTGCCTACACGCATGTAGGTATATAAGAATAGAATTTTATTTTAGGATTTATGTTTTTCTTTTTACTTTACGATATCTGGATTAGGTACCCAATATGTTCTTAGCTATAGGTATGCTTGCTTTATAAAAGGTACAACGGACCCTAGTGATGGATATTACGTGCCTTAGACACTTCTACGTTGTTTGTTTCACCATTGTGGTTGAGCTTCACCATTGTTAAAACATTGACCCACCGTTTTCGATGCTTCGTAACTTCATATACTAATCAAGTTTGTCTTTTCTCAACAACTTCGCCGCCCGGTGAGGGATCGCGCCTGGGTGGAAGATGTACACAAGGGAGGAAGTCCTAGACCAAGCCGCTGCCATCAGGGCCGTGGCCGTAACTGCCTACACAGTCGCCTTCGTAGCCGCGGCCACAGTCGCTGCAGACGGCCTCCAGAATATAGCACCCCGGGACTCCTCGGCTCCATCATGGAATTCGAGGTACGCAAAGCACGTAGACGTTGATTGTCGAAGTGGCGACAGTCCGTGTGCTGGTGAATATTAACTACCGCTAATGTTCCGGTGGATTCTGACACTCTCCACAGAAATAGTAATAATATGTACGTTAGTACATGAGTTACCTCTGTTTAATAATGATCATGATGAAAAAGGCGAACACAGATGCACAACGTCTCGTTTTAGTACAAACGATGTACCTAGTTAAAGTATTAAGATCAATAAAAATTTAGCATCACTCTCATAGCTCACTCTCAACCATCAACATCAGCTACAATAATGAACCGTAGTAACCATTGTAAAATTATATTATGTACCAGAATTTTATCCCGTTAAAAAAAAATTAATAAATAAATAAACCACATCAGTAAATGTTGATAGAGTTGAAGAGTGCTCTGTTTATGGTTGGGATGAGGGTACGACTATTCATTACGCATTGCATAAACTACAGGGCTTGGTCAAAACATGGTAGAAATTTGAAAGTTTTTACTCTATTCTCTCTTGTTGGTCAGAGTGCCAAGAAATAATTATTAACCGCTTTGCCGTTTCAACAATATTATGGTCAAGCCTTGGTGGAAATGCTTGAGCGTTAGATTAGGTACCTAGGTATATTATGAGCCTATAGAGAATTACTTTAATGATAAGTTTGCTATTTCTAATCAGTGTGTTATATGTAGGGTATATGACAAACGTGCAGTTGACTGTTATTTACTTCTGTATTTCAAACCAATAATTGTATTATTTAAGGCATTAGTGACAGAACTATAAATTCTGCAGCTCTAGCTCTATAGTATAATTACCATAATGTATATATCCCCTTTACATAGTGCATTCTCTAGGTGCCCTAATTATCTGAAGATGTTAGAAAAGTGCGGTGGACTTGGTCATACGGATAATTATCTATTATAATACTCATAAAGTAATCTGGGATAATCTCAGCCTTTAAACCAAATTCTAAATTTAACAAAATAACATTCAGCTTTATAATCAATGATTAAATGATTTCAGTGGTAAAGTATAACTATAGTTACAACACATAGAACTTAGCAGAATAGCGTGAAAACAGTTGTAACCGGTTTGGTTTTGGTAATGAATTAGTACGTTTACTTGGAGAAGTTTATGTCAAACTTTCAGTATGTAATATTTATTTCTACCGCGAATCTGAGTGGAGAATCCTCTGGTGACTTTAGCAAGATCCTCAGTGTTTATCGCGGGTGGAATATACACTATTAAGTATGGTAGATGTTTATCGAGTTGACACTCTTCTTCTTCTTAACTCTTTGGCTGTATTAGACCATTACCCGTAAAGTTAGGTTATGGTTAGGAATAGAATCTACGAACCAGACACTTAAAACAAGAACAATGAAGATACTTTTGATGTAAGTAATAGTGTAGTAGCGTGTAATAATGTAGTAATAGTAATAGTGTAGGCGAGTTTAAATGTAAATTCTATAAATATGCTGACGTTAATAAGACGTGGTATTTGATGATCAGTATTAATAAATATTTTGATTTGAGTTTGAGGTGGCAAGTGAGCTAGATAAATCACATACAGAAATATCGTCATTGTGTTGCTTCCTCTCTTTAGGAACTGGGGTACACTGACGTTATAGAAATGACCATCGAGTGGGATAATAAGACACCTCAGAAGTACTTAATGAAAAATGGTAGACTAAATCCTGGACGCAGGTAATTGCTTCGGTGACGTGGTCGGCAGTACATTGGCTTTCGACCCCGGAGTCTCGGGTTCGATTCCCAGACCGAATTAAATATGTATGTATCGAGAAATATACATATTCGTATGTTTATCAGTTGTCTAGATCCCATAGCACAAGCTTATTGACTGCCTCGGTGGCTCAGTGGTATGAGGATGTGACTGCCGCCCCTGAGGTCCCAGGTTCGATTCCGGGTCGATTCAAATTATTTGTGTGATCCACAAATGTTTGTTTCGGAGTGTGGGTATTTTCTATGTATGTATTTAGAAATATATTTAAGTATGTTTATCAGTCGTCTAGATCCCGAGACAAGCGTAAATTAGCTTAATTTGGGCTAGATGACGTTGTGTGAGAATGTCCATATTATTATTATCGTTTATTCGTTTCTATTCTTATTTTATACATTTTAAATACATTTATAAAAAACACTAATACCCACCAGTAGCAGAGTAGGACCCAAACTACCGGCGATGGAGGCTACAGACTAAGAAACCTCTTAACAATACGGCACGTGTCGAGGATAACAACCTTCTGAATCTGACTCTTGATCCAACAATCTAACGAGAGTCTTTTCAGATGTTGATCGAGACTCTTCGCTATTAATCCGTTTGCCGAAACGACCACCGGGACAATGATCGTCGAATCGACGTCCCACATGGCGGTTATCTCGAAGGATAGATCTAGGTACTTACTAAGTTTGTCCTTCTCTGCCTTCACGAGATTTTATATTATTATTATTATATTAGCTTAATTTGGACTAGATGACGTACTAGAATGTCCATAATATTTATATTAGGTTTAAGTATATTGGATTCGAAATCAGAATAGGCGAATTCTATCACACCGATTCATAAAAATAATGGCAATCTCCAGATTTGTGTTGGTTAAGAAATGCTCAACTCTATAACGGTTAAGGAGCGTAATCCCTTGCTGATACTGTTATCAGCAACATGACGAGTTAGCTGTCTGGACATGCCCATTTTATTTCATTATCTCGATTTCGTCATCATGCATTATTTATTACCAAATGTAAGTAAGATGCATTATTTGTGGTTCATCAAATTGCAGTAAAAGAAATGAACGTATTGGTTTCAGGTAATTTATTATAAAAGCGTATACCTTTCCCTAAATAATCACTAACCTTACTAAGCCGATAATATGGAGGGAGTAGTTTATTCTTATTGCGCAGATTTCTGTCTCTAACAACACTTATTGAAGTACCTAAGTACAGTTATACATATATTTTCTGACATACAGCACCTATGTTTTGGAGTATAAATATATTGGGCAGCTACGGTTAAAATATTAGTATCTTTAAATCTTTCCCTAAGAGAGTCTATCTTAGCAATAATAAGAAGCTTCTCCCAGCTTACGTTGGCCACTCTCGCGTAGTTCGTACCTACATTAGGGAACGACCGATACCAACTAACTGCAATCCTGTAAGTAGAAAAAAAGGGGCAAACCGTAGTAGCAGCTAACAGAATGATGCCATGACTGCCCTAGAGCTGAATGAAAATAGTTCTGACACTGATTCTGATATGAATGATTTTAATATTAACAAAGTATGTAAATACCAGTTAAAAAAAACAATTAATAATGCCTAATTCCAAATAATAATAAATCTAATTCAATAATTTAAAATATGTTGACATGAAATATATAATTACAGTTGGTTTATGAATAATACATAATATTTAGTGCTGTTATATTCTGTTAATGTTTTTATGTGCTTACTGAGAATTGTGAATATAACGACATTAGGTGTTTTGGATTGACACATAGTATTTCTTATAACCGGGATGTTTATGTATGAACTGTCTGATAGATGACTGTAGTGAAATTACGGACTAATTTGACATTTTTGTATATATTATTTTCATTAACATATATTAGTGTTTGTATTGTGTAAATTGTGAATAACATTAGGAATGTAATGAATGACATTAGGAATTGGTTGGGTGTGACATTGTTAATATGACTTTTGTATAGCCTTAAACGCCAGGATATTGAGGTACGTTTGTATTGCGATATTTATGACATCAAAAACAAAACAGATTGTTATTTTTATTAAATGTACCAAAATTGCAATTTATATAGGTACATCATAATAATACTATAAAAACGTAATATAATCCATTTAAATATCAAACAAAAACCCTTAAACGAAATAAGGTTATGCGTAGTTAATTAATAAATAAAATAGAATTCCTCCTCTCTCCAGACAAACATTGTGCTGTGCCCGACAGGGTTCATTCTTGTAACTTTACTTATTTTAACATCTGTAGCACATTATGGAAGCAATAAATGTATTGAGTATTGAGTATAATAAGTTATAATTGTGTTTGTACATAACTTCATTAAATGACCTTATTGCTACTATTGAAATGATGTTAATTTAGACCAGAATATAATTGTTTGGGTTACCTGTCTATTAGAAGTAATTTATTTAAGGAAATACAATTGAAACTAACTAAATATTATCTAAATAATTGTTTGTTTGTTAGTATGTGCATTTTGTTTCTCTTTTACTGTTTGTAAGTACGGAGTATTTGTTCTTTAAAATTTGTGTAATTAATGGTGTTCAATACTAAACTGATTCTCACTTTTTTTTATTAGAATGTTACCGGCAAGGTCGGTAGATGGTGCCACGTGTTTTGTTACCTGTATAATTAATATATATGTGTTGACCATATGTATCGTGCTTAATTGCATTGCCACTGGCATCTGAGCACAAAGATTGTTATTTTAAGTATTGTTTGTGAGAATTTGAGCATGTAAGAGATATGGTACTTAAGTATTAGGCTACAAATGTTTTGGCTTCAAAAGTTGAAGTAAAAGAATAGAATGGTCATTTATTTCAGATAAAGGCACTCATATACACAGTTACATTACAAGTTTAAGTCAAGTTAAGACACGCTATGAAATTAAATGAATTATCGAATTTAGATCTGAATGAAGTTATGCAGTGGACTCCAAAAGTTGGAGCCATGTAAGGGACTCGAAAAGTTCGAGCCATGTAGGGGACTCCAAAAGTTGGAGCCATGTAGGGGACTCGAAAAGTTCGAGCCATGTAGGGGACACGAAAAGTTGGAGCCATGTAGGGGACTCCATAAGTTGGAGCCATGTAGGGGACTCGAAAAGTTCGAGCCATGTAGGGGACTCGAAAAGATCGAGCCGTGTAGGGGACTCCAAAAGTTGGAGCCACCTGAGAGACTTCAATAGTTGAAGCAGTAGTAACTTTTTGATTATACAATAGTTGACTTAACTATGGCTTTAATAAATATCCTAAATATTCCTAATGTATATGAGTCCATGTTACTTGAAATATATGAATTTGAATTTAACTAATTTGGCCAAGATTTAATGTAAATGTATTTAGTATATAATTATGTATATTGTAATTCTTATTTGGCCAAGTGTTAGGTTTAAGATTTACAGTACTCTACACGTGTATGAGGACATTCACGTCGTCAGGATGGACGAGTGTTAAGTTTTACTGATTCCTATTATTTTAATATATTTAATTCATTGTCCTTGCAACACCGAAGCGAGAAATAATGTGATGGGGGTAAAAATGTGAGGGTAGATAAATATAAAAACGCACTGTCAATGTCTGCCAACTCCCACCATTGGGACTTGCATAAAAGGGAGTGTTGTAGTAAGATCGGGAGAGTTCCTGTTCAGTTTAGACTACGAATTTACAAGTGTGTTATTCACAAATTATTACCATAAGAATGTACTTGGTGTTACGGATCGACTGTTGTCGATCCGTGAGGATTGCTTCTATACTAAGATATGTAAGTGTATTGTTAATATGTTTAAATACTTGTAAGATATTATAATATGACCCTACCGAGTTTCTTGCCCTTCTTCTCGGAATGTGGTAATCGAACGTTTGGATTACGAATAAATACAAAGTAAAGTTAATCAGGGAGTTTTATTACATATATTTAACATACATATAACATACATATAACATACGTTATATAGTATATAAGATCTTTGATGGCATCGATGAAATCGGTAGGTAGGTACTAAAAATCATAGTTATAATGCTCAATTTTTTTTTGTCAAATTAAACATCTGCAATACGATGAAAGACTTGATGAGTTTTACATTGTACAGTCAATTACAAAACCTAAAATTAACTCATACAGCTATTTTACTTAGGTAGTCTTATTTTGAATCCCGAAATGATGAACGTTATGACAGTCGAAAGTTATGACTTGAGGTAACAAATATAAAAATATAGTCGAATTGAGAAACTAATTTTTTTTAAAGTCGGCCAAAATAAAATTATTCGTAAGTATTGAAAACAATTCCATCAATTGATTAATGAAGTAAAAGGTAAGTATGTATTAAGTATTATTAAGACTTACAGGGCCAACAAATGCTTCTTGCTTTGCGTTAGGCATATCTGTCTATTACATTATCAGATTTACCTGTATCACTATCCGATTTTATAGAAGATAGATATAAAGCCTGAAAATAAAGTATAAAAGTACAATTATCACAAGGTGCTCAGGGGCCCAGACAACATCTCCAGTAATCAAGTTACCCTCACCTGCACCATGCACGCAGTCCACGTGCTAACAGATGGACAAGGCTCTGGCAAATGTACCCAGTCCCCGAAAACGACGATAGGCTCGCCATCTTATTAAGTGGCGTAATAAGCGCCTCTGACTACCCCTTCGGTAAGAAAGACATGATTTGTATCTGTCTGTCTCATCACAAGCTTAACTTTGTAACTGTACTCACTATTATTATCATAATATTTGTTACTCACCCTAACAGGAACAGCTCCCACTTTTATTTTATGGCGTCCACCTTTAGTTGTGATTACATCATTTTTAGAAAAATGTCCAGAACAAATACGTGTTTTGGTTTTTGGTTTCCACCACGGTTCCTTCCTACTCTGCCTTACTATTTCAATCCATTTACTGGCTAAATCGGATCTCCGGGGAACCTAAATAAAATGAACCAAAATTTAGTTACCATGCATAACTTCAGTCCAATATATTCGTAAATCGTAAGACATCTACTTTTAGTAACAAAAATTATTAGCACAAATGAATAAATAAAAAGAAAAAGTCTTTCATTACTTTCAGAACCAAAACGTTATCAACAATTTAAATCTGGTAAAAACTATGTGAAAATGTTAGATAAGGATTAGGTTTGCGCAAACTACTTATATTAGACTTAATATACATCCATAATACACAATTGCCGTCAATTGAGAAATCTTATTCATTCAAGTGGCAACACTTTTGACAAGATCTCTTCGAAGTAAAATTATTTTTACAATAATGATTTAGTTGACATGCAATCAATAAAACATAATACTTACAGGTGGACTTCAACCGTACCTACTAACGAGACGCTGCTTAGTTGCAGTTTTGCATCTTTTGAATCTATCCTCTTTACATATATATAATCAAAGACTATACATATCTATGATTTTGAGAATTTCTAAAAAGAGCCTTTTCAGCCTGGACTTTATGTAAATCTTCAAAACTAGTAAATTGAATCTGTTATTCAATTTGCTTTATGAAAAAACATACGTTTACTTTAAATCTGTAGTTTTCTCACAAAAAAGTTAGAATTTCAAAATGTCGATAATAATATTTTCCTACTTATCGCTTCATATCATTCGATCCGATACTCTTATGATATTTTGTCTTTGAATTTGATTTAACGTACCGATCCGAAGTAATTTCAGAGTAAGGTTATTACTGTTAATACGTTCGGGTTGGCCGGACATCCGACGCTACCGATTGAATCGTATTTGGCATTTCAGAGTAGCACTGCAGGCAAAATCGAACTCCCCTAATGGTTGTTATTTAATGCTTTAACTACCCTTAATTGCAAATGAATGACGTATGTCATTACTGGTTATGATCAGATATTTGTAAAGGAAGTTATAATGTCAAATAGATATCGTTTTATTGTTGAAATATGAACATTTTATGCGCTAATTAATGTTGTGTGGTAGGTACACAACATTCATTAGCGCATAAAATGTTCATATTTCTACAATAAAACGATATCTATTTGATGCATAAAATATTAATAATTATGCAGAGGATTCTGGTAAGTAACAATGTCTCAAAAATATATTAGGAAAATATTACATACTTATTAGTACGAGGAAAATAGAAGAGGGGCTCGTGGTCTAGTGGTAACCAACAATGTTAACACATTGCAAAGGTTAAGCAACATCTAGTCAGGCCGGTCTTAGGATGGGTGACCATTTCTTAAGACACTGAGACCCCTCCGTGCCTCGGAGAATACGTTAAGCCGTCAGTCCCGGTTGTCATATTAACATCTATGGCAGTAGTTAGGGATAGTTGAAGCCCTAAATAAAAAATCTGACTCGCGGTCTAACTACAGAACTCGACATCGTCCATGGGTTGTGGAGGGCAGATGGCAGTCGCTTCACGGAAAATATCGAAGTTCAACCGATTCGTAGTTAGACTGGAAAGCCGACCCCAACAGAGTTGGGAAAAGGCTCGGTGAATGAAGTATGAGGAAAATAAGTAAGTGGGTAAGCAAAGTCGCAGTCATCGCGTCAACGTTTACTTTATAAACTGTTTGTCTTTACAAATAACTTAGAGACTCCTGCATATTTTATGTCACATAATATTTATCCGCCAGTAAAAAAAGCAAAGACTTAACATGTCGTAACTTATGGTTTATGAACTAGGGCTGTTCACAATTTCTTTATTCTCAACTTTTACCGCCCGTAAAATTTTTATTAGTCTGTTGTATAGAATTCGTAGAATCATCAGTTACGTGAGGAATATTACAATAGGGTACAATGTTACGTGTAAAATAAACAATTTAACGTGTTGGTAAAGAGGTTTATACCATTATTTGGGTTCCGTAGTTCAAGTCTGGACTTCCACGATGCATTATGACATCTGAAGAGGATCTGGCCTATACAATTTGTATGGTAACAAACACAGGTCATTCACACCGCTGTCTTACGCGTCACCGCGCCAGATTCGCGTGTTCCCATGCTATCCCTAAGTACGACGCTGTCACACACGTTTAAAGTGTCATAGCGCTTAAGATAACGTAAACGTTAGACGTGTCGCTGTCTCCCATGTCGCATGGCATACGTCGTAGGTGAAAGACCAGTGTGTATAAGTTTTATAATTTCTATAAAGTTAATACTATCAGGCGTTACTTTTCGGAAGTCCATAGTTAAATAAAATAAATCTAACTACTTTGCAATATTCCGCCACATGCAAATTACCCAACTCTCGTATTTATTCATGCACAAGTCCGCCCTCCAAACCCACTTAGGCCGAAAGAATAGAGAAATAATTTTGAAAATAGAATAAATATGAGAGTTGTGTTATCGTGCAAAAATAATAAAAAACCTCCACACATGTTTCGCCCCCAACCAGGGGCATCATCAGGAGATGTTGATGGCTCGGCGCACGGCGACCGAATGAGCCACAACTCGTAAACCGCACCTATTTATATCCTAGGTTTTTTATTTCTACTCACAACCATAATACCAAATTATTTTATGTGTACCCACCACCGTTGTTTGAATGACGTATACCTACCCGCAGCAAAGGGGAAGAGGCGAAATTAAGTTGATCATTTAAAATATTAGGGTTCAAGCGTCTATGTTTGTAGATTTCTAATTGTTCCAAAACCGAAAGAAAATAAAACATAATACTTACAGGTGGACTTCAACCGTACCTACTAACGAGGCGCTGCTTAGTTGCAGTTTTGCATCTTTTGAATCTATCCTCTTTTGACGGCCGGACTAGGTATCTAGACATATATATAATCAAAGACTATACATATCTATGATTTTGAGAATTTCTAAAAAATGCCTTTTCAGCCTGGACTTTATGTAAATCTTCAAAACTAGTAAATTGAATCTGTTATTCAATTTGCTTTATGAAAAAACATACGTTTACTTTAAATCTGTAGTTTTCTCACAAAAAAGTTAGAATTTCAAAATGTCGATAATAATATTTTCAAAAAGTTTAGTAAGAACTACTTATCGCTTCATATCATTCGATCCGATACTCTTATGATATTTTGTCTTTGAATTTGATTTAACGCACCGATCCGAAGTAATTTCAGAGTAAGGTTATTACTGTTAATACGTTCGGGTTGGCCGGACATCCGACGCTACCGATTGAATCGTATTTGGCATTTCAGAGTAGCACTGCAGGCAAAATCTAACTCCCCTAATGGTTGTTATTTAATGCTTTAACTACCCTTAATTGCAAATGAATGACGTATGTCATTACTGGTTATGATCAGATATTTGTAAAGGAAGTTATAATGTCAAATAGATATCGTTTTATTGTTGAAATATGAACATTTTATGCGCTAATTAATGTTGTGTGGTAGGTACACAACATTCATTAGCGCATAAAATGTTCATATTTCTACAATAAAACGATATCTATTTGATGCATAAAATATTAATAATTATGCAGAGGATTCTGGTAAGTAACAATGTCTCAAAAATATATTAAGAAAATATTACATACTTATTAGTACGAGGAAAATAGAGGAGGGGCTCGTGGTCTAGTGGTAACCAACAATGTTAACACATTGCAAAGGTTAAGCAACATCTAGTCAGGCCGGTCTTAGGATGGGTGACCATTTCTTAAGACACTGAGACCCCTCCGTGCCTCGGAGAATACGTTAAGCCGTCAGTCCCGGTTGTCATATTAACATCTATGGCAGTAGTTAGGGATAGTTGAAGCCCTAAATAAAAAATCTGACTCGCGGTCTAACTACAGAACTCGACATCGCCCATGGGTTGTGGAGGGCAGATGGCAGTCGCTTCACGGAAAATATCGAAGTTCAACCGATTCGTAGTTAGACTGGAAAGCCGACCCCAACAGAGTTGGGAAAAGGCTCGGTGAATGAAGTATGAGGAAAATAAGTAAGTGGGTAAGCAAAGTCGCAGTCATCGCGTCAACGTTTACTTTATAAACTGTTTGCCTTTACAAATAACTTAGAGACTCCTGCATATTTTGTCACATAATATTTATCCGCCAGTAAAAAAAGCAAAGACTTAACATGTCGTAACTTATGGTTTATGAACTAGGGCTGTTCACAATTTCTTTATTCTCAACTTTAACCGCCCGTAAAATTTTTATTAGTCTGTTGTATAGAATTCGTAGAATCATCAGTTACGTGAGGAATATTACAATAGGGTACAATGTTACGTGTAAAATAAACAATTTAACGTGTTGGTAAAGAGGTTTATACCATTATTTGGGTTCCGTAGTTCAAGTCTGGACTTACACGATGCATTATGACATCTGAAGAGGATCTGGCCTATACCATTTGTATGGTAACAAACACAGGTCATTCACACCGCTGTCTTACGCGTCACCGCGCCAGATTCACGTGTTCCCATGCTATCCCTAAGTACGACGCTGTCACACACGTTTAAAGTGTCATAGCGCTTAAGATAACGTAAACGTTAGACGTGTCGCTGTCTCCCATGTCGCATGGCATACGTCGTAGGTGAAAGACCAGTGTGTATAAGTTTTATAATTTCTATAAAGTTAATACTATCAGGCGTTACTTTTCGGAAGTCCATAGTTAAATAAAATAAATCTAACTACTTTGCAATATTCCGCCACATGCAAATTACCCAACTCTCTTATTTATTCATGCACAAGTCCGCCCTCCAAACCCACTTAGGCCGAAAGAATAGAGAAATAATTTTGAAAATAGAATAAATATGAGAGTTGTGTTATCGTGCAAAAATAATAAAAAACCTCGACACATGTTTCGCCCCCAACCAGGGGCATCATCAGGAGATGTTGATGGCTCGGCGCACGGCGACCGAATGAGCCACAACTCGTAAACCGCACCTATTTATATCCTAGGTTTTTTATTTCTACTCACAACCATAATACCAAATTATTTTATGTGTACCCACCACCGTTGTTTGAATGACGTATACCTACCCGCAGCAAAGGGGAAGAGGCGAAATTAAGTTGATCATTTAAAATATTAGGGTTCAAGCGTCTATGTTTGTAGATTTCTAATTGTTCCAAAACCGAAAGCCTCAGTCCTTTGTTGCAGGTGTGTAGAACATCATAAGTGTGAGGATTAGGTAGGGAGTGACCGGAGGCTAACAAATGTTTTGCGAAATGAGACCGTTCTGGGCGCTTGTTTCTAAAAGCTGATATATGTTCTTTATACCGCGTCGCGAAGTTACGGCCGGTTTGGCCAATATAAACACCCTCACAATCCCCACACTTAAGCCTTTACACACCTGACTTCCTGTCATCCCCAATTTTCTCCTTAACATTGCAAATGTTTCTCCGGATAGTGTTGTCCGTTCTAAACGCGACATGAATATTATTTTTACGCAAAATTTTGGCAACTTTATCAGATATCGGACCTAAATAAGTCAGACTAGCTCTATACCGATGGACGTCACGATCCGGTGGAACAGCAAATAGTAAACTACGCGTAATTGAGGCTCGCCGTCTTCCAACTAAGTTGTCCACAAGCTTGGTACTGTAACCATTAGATTTAGCAATTTGATAAATAATATTTAATTCGCGGTTAAAATTTATTTGAGAAAGTGGAACCGAAAATAGCCTGTGAACATAGCTGTGGAAGGCGGCAAGCTCGTGCTGCCAAGGATGACAGGAAGTAGCAGGAATTACTGTGTCAGTATGAGTGGGTTTGCGAAAGATCCGGAATTCATGCCCACCCTCATTTCTAGTAATATTCAAATCTAAGAAATTTATGGACATATCCTTCTCTAACTCGAGTTTGAATTTGATTTTAGGGTGAACACTATTCAAATGAGATAAGAAATCCGTAAGTTCCACATCGGTGCCCCGCCAACACAACAATATAACGATATATTGTTGTGTTGTGGATAACTTATTTACTAATGTCCCTTACGAGGAATGTTTAACAATACTTAAAGATCTTTTTGAAAAACAGCGTCTATATCCAGAGGAGGCGGCTGAGCTAATCGATTTAACTTCTTTATGCATGAACCAAAACTATTTTCAATTCAACAACAAGTACTATCTATTTAAGCATGGACTGGCGATGGGTTCACCTTTGAGCCCATTTCTGGCCGATGTTTTTATGGATAGGTTTGAAAATAGTTACATTGTAGGTAACGAAAACATCCATTATTATTATAGGTACGTTGACGATATATTGTTGTGTTGGCGGGGCACCGATGTGGAACTTACGGATTTCTTATCTCATTTGAATAGTGTTCACCCTAAAATCAAATTCAAACTCGAGTTAGAGAAGGATAGGTCCATAAATTTCTTAGATTTGACTATTACTAGAAATGAGGGTGGGCATGAATTCCGGATCTTTCGCAAACCCACTCATACTGACACAGTAATTCCTGCTACTTCCTGTCATCCTTGGCAGCACGAGCTTGCCGCCTTCCACAGCTATGTTCACAGGCTATTTTCGGTTCCACTTTCTCAAATAAATTTTAACCGCGAATTAAATATTATTTATCAAATTGCTAAATCTAATGGTTACAGTACCAAGCTTGTGGACAACTTAGTTGGAAGGCGGCGAGCCTCAATTACGCGTAGTTTACTATATGCTGTTCCACCGGATCGTGACGTCCATCGGTATAGAGCTAGTCTAACTTATTTAGGTCCGATATCTGATAAAGTTGCCAAAATTTTGCGTAATAATAATATTCATGTCGCTTTAGAACGGACAACACTATCCGGAGAAACATTTGCAATGTTAAGGAGAAAATTGGGGATGACAGGAAGTCAGGTGTGTATAGGCTTAAGTGTGGGGATTGTGAGGGTGTTTATATTGGCCAAACCGGCCGTAACTTCGCGACGCGGTATAAAGAACATTTATCAGCTTTTAGAAACAATCGCCCAGAACGGTCTCATTTCGCAAAACATTTGTTGGACTCCGGTCACTCCCTACCTAATCCTCACACTTATGACGTTCTACACACCTGCAACAAAGGACTGAGGCTTTCGGTTTTGGAACAATTAGAAATCTACTAACATAGACGCTTGAACCCTAATATTTTAAATGATCAACTTAATTTCGCCTCTTCCCCTTTGCTGCGGGTAGGTATACGTCATTCAAACAACGGTGGTGGGTACACATAAAATAATTTGGTATTATGGTTGTGGGTAGAAATAAAAAACCTAGGATATAAATAGGTGCGGTTTACGAGTTGTGGCTCATTCGGTCGCCGTGCGCCGAGCCATCAACATCTCCTGATGATGCCCCTGGTTGGGGGCGAAACACGTGTCGAGGTTTTTTATTATTTTTGCACGATAACACAACTCTCATATTTATTCTATTTTCAAAATTATTTCTCTATTCTTTCGGCCTAAGTGGGTTTGGAGGGCGGACTTGTGCATGAATAAATACGAGAGTTGGGTAATTTGCATGTGGCGGAATATTGCAAAGTAGTTAGATTTATTTTATTTTATAATTTCGTCTGTCCGTCCATCCGCCTGTCCATCCTCGGCTTTCCTTTTCAAAATAATGTAGATTACAGGTACTCTTGAAACGTAAACAACATCAATAAGTGTCCCCTTGGGTTGATTTGGAATATGAAAATTATTCATCACGTATTCATAAAACTCTTGTAAATATTGAATTTGAGTAGGATTTTGCTGTAATTGGAAATACATTTATTTTCTGTGCGCGAAAATTTGATTCATGCTCACCTTACAAACCCACAATCATAATTACTTTTACTTGTGTATACACATACTTATGTCAAAGATAACATTTACTCATAACATAATGGTTACATAATAATAGGCACCTAAACTAGAAGCGTGCCTTGCTGTCGTATGGTAAATTTTATAAAGGTTTGTCTACATTTATTGTTAAACTAGGGGACGCTCGACTACGCCCGCTTGACAAATCGTATACTAAAACCTTTACCAGGAAACACTCTATCCATTGGTCAAAACCGCATCAAAATCTGTTCCTTAGTTTTAAAGATCTAAGCTTACATATGGACAGATAGACAGCGGTAGTGACTATGTTTTACACTATGTTATTATGATAGGTAATCGGTAAAATGTCAGACCATAAAAATGCTGCGCCCTATACGTAAGGTTGTACGCCTAAGTGCCGTTTATATGAATGCTTGATGAATTCCATACAGTCACATTAAAAGGGGCATCTCATGGTCTGAGGAACCGAATACTAAGTAACCCTATTCTACTCCGATAGCAGAGCCGCACTCCGGACGGTAATTAACCGTCATGCCCTCCAGCCCCTGGCGGTGGAAGCTAGAACCGCCATTCGAGAAGGCATGGCCCAGGGTAAGGAAATTTCCTTATTCTGGGTCAAGGCCCACGCAGGGCTGGAGGGCAATGAGCGAGCCGACGAACTCGTCAAGGAGGCGGCTCTGAAATTGAAGAAGGCACCGGACTATGGTTTGTACCCGGTTTCATTCGTGAAGCGTGTTTTGCGTCAGCGCACGTTTCACGAATGGAATGAGATGTACAAAGAAGGTACGACCGCCTCCGTCACCAAGCTTTTCCTCCCTTGTGCAGTGGAGGCGTATAGTATCGTCCGCAAGATGCCGGTCGTTGGCACAACAACACAACTGCTGACGGGGCACGGTGGGTTCACAGAATACCTGCATCGTTTCAGGTGTAAGGCGAGCCCATCGTGCGCCTGCGACCCGTACGTAAACGAGACAATCATATACCTGTTGCTCGAATGCCCAGTCCATATAATTGACCGCTACAACTTTGAAATTAGAACAATACCACTTTGAGCAGGGCAAACTTGCCCATAATGATAAAAGACTTTAGAAAATAATTTGTTAAGTACGGTGAGAAAATTATAAATATAGTGCATATAAAAGAAATGGGGGCAACTAAGCAGTTGGTTCCGATATTATAATAATATTGCACAACATACTCGTATTATGCACAAGTAGATACTAAGATAATGTATTAACAATAAGAAAAACAGTAGTATACAAATAAAACGTAAAAACTTAAGTTTAGAACTGTTCAAACGCTTAAATAAATGTGTAAAATATACCATCTTTGCTGAAAATGTAGAACTTTAAATCTTTATATAGTATAAAACAAAGTCGCTTTTCCTGTCTGTCTGTCCCTATGCATGCTTAGATCTTTAAAACTAGGCAACGGATTTTGATCCGGTTTTTTTAATAGATAGAGTGATTCAACAGAAAGGTTTTAATGTATAATACATGTATAATATACTAGAGTAATACCGATTATTTTAGAGGTTTCTAATGTAATGTCGTAAATAAACACATTTTTTGCGCTTTCATTGCAAACGCTGACGAAACCCTAAGAGACAGATCAAAATAATGTACTACAGTATTGTACACCATAGAAAGGTCTACAAAAAAGTCCGGGATAGCATATGTCTATCTTTTAAGGATAATTAACTCACAGTAACCATTTTTATCTTTTATAAATGACAAAAAAATAGTGTGTCATTTGCCAAGCTATTTTTAACAATGCAGTATTATTCCTTATCTAATAGAATACTTTACATACGTTGTGCATTTAATTAGACCAAAATTGCCATTCAATCCATATAATTTTGACGAATGACTTAAGAGATATCTCGTGATGAAAGAAAAATAACAGCGCGGCGACGCGGCTGGGTGGTGGTGGCCAATGATGGCAGTGAACACCAAGTGATATTAAACAATCTAAGTATACCTACTTTTAATAAATCTGTAGAAGTGAAAATTCTGTACATTGAAAATATCAAAAAAGTAAATGGCAGGGGTTGTTACTAGACCGACACTGAACCCAATGATGTGATTAAAAAAAATTTGTCTGTCTGTCTGTTTGTTAAGGTATCACGCAAAGACTACCGGTTCGATTACGATGAAACTTGGTATAATTATTCTTTAATATCCTGGGCACTACACTGGGTACTTTTTATCCCGAAAAATATATACAATAAAAAACAAACTTAATTTTGCGGTTCGATCCCTAGACTCGATTACTATACCAACCGCAAATAATAAGTTTGTCTTAGGGTTTTTTCATATTGGGTTCGCCAAATTGACGCCGCCCGCCTGGTGGTAAGTCGTGACGACGTCTAGCGATTGTGGGCCACTCTCACAGCACACAATACTATAGAGAGTGGCCCGCAACTTGACGACCTACTGATGTGCCTCTTCACGCTCCGCTTAAAGAACCCAGGGTTATATGTGGGAGGAAACACGTGCACAGGCAGGGCATTCCAGGCCACTATCGTTCGGCAGAGAAACGAACGTTTAAAACGTTCGGTTCTCGATAACATGCTATCCACTGTGTGGCAGTGGCATCTCTGCCCGGCACGCGTTGTTCGGGATCGGAAGGAAGAGGGTGGGATCAGATTCAAGAGCTCTTCAGAACAGGTTACGTCACCCGCAGTGGAGGTCACTAAGGGGCGCTGAACACGGCTAAGGTACTATAATATTTTAACTTCAGATACAATATCGCTCGCCATTCAATTCAATGGACTATCACACACGACGAAGATAATAAATAATATTTCATATTTGATGAATTTTAATGGTATAATAGAGAATATAATAGAGAAACTGTTGTACAAATCAAAAATTAAAATCGGTGAAGCCGTTTCTGAGATTAACGTGTTCAAACATTCAGACAAACAGACAAAAGTTCTAAAAACCATTGTTTTGGGTTTTATTGCGTTCATAAAGCCCCCCTACAACAGTTTCTCTATTATATCTTCTATTATATTCTCTATTATACCATACAAATTCATCTTAAGATACGAAAATATGAAATCTTGTATTATCTTCGTCGTGTGTGATAGTCCATTGAATTGTACGGCGAGCGATAATGTATCTTAAGATAAAATATTATAGTATCTTAGACGTGTGCAGCGCCCCTTAGTGAACTCCACTGCGAGTGACGTAACCTACGACAAACTTATTATTTGCGGTTGGTACAGTAATCGGGTCTAGGGATCGAACTGCAAAATTAAGTTTGTTTTTTATTGTATATGTTACGGCTAATACCCGAAGTGCGGCTACACCTAGTTTTAGCTGGTTAGAACTAGGTGTAGCCACTTACTCTTGGTTAAACCTAATGGGTAGGTTAGGTTAGGTTAAAACTGTGACCACCTACGCACGAGCAGAGCTAGCGAAGCGAGCGGTGCCGCGGCAGCGGCCGGCGAGTGCCAGAAACTTGCATTAATAAAAAAAAGAGATTTATCCCAGGTGAAAGTGACAACTGGACCTAGTTGTAGCCGGCATGATGAAGGCTAGACCTAGTTTTACCCGAAAACAATCGGCTCGTACTAGGTTTAACCAAGAGTAAGTGGCTACACCTAGTTCTAACCGGCTAAAACTAGGTGCAGCCGCACTTCGGGTATTAGCCGTAACATATATACTTTCCGATATAAAAAGTAAGCCAGTAGGTGCCCAGGATATTAAAGAATAATTATACCAAGTTTCATCGTAATCGAACCGGTAGTTATTGCGTGATGCCGGAACAGACAGACAGACAAAAAAAAAGTCATTTTTTTGGGTTCGGTGTCGGTCTAGTAACACCCCCTGCCATTTGTTTTTAACTATTTTCAATGTACAGAATTTTCACTTCTACAGATTTATTATAAGTATAGATAAAGAAATTAAGCGCTGTACCCTAAAAATCCCAACATAAAAGAATGAAAGATACCTATGGAAGTGCGAGAAGAATAAAAGAAGAAATGGCATGGTACTAGGGGATAAGAATGAAAGATGATTAGAATAAGATTAGTTAAAAATGGAAGGAGCCCTGTGAGGGCTATCGATTAAGAATTAGATAGACTAGTTAAAAATACTAGCTGTCGAATAGGCTCTGCCATTGGTAGAGGAGCGCCAATAAAAAGAAACCCTAATCTACAAGCTAGTTACGTCGACATCTAATATCTCTCATGGGAGAATCCCGTACGAACTAATGTCTGTCACCTCCTCTAAAAATAAAATATGTAGGTCCTATCAGACACATGAGAATTTCTAGGCCATAGTTCTACTCATGGTCTATTTCACTTTTAAACAAGTCAAGAACTTACACTTTTAAACAAGACTACCTCGGTGGCACAATGGTACTATGTACGGACTGCCACACTCGAGGTCTCGGGTTCGATTCCCGGGTCTGGTGGATAATGTATAATTCTCTTTAGAATTTTATCTAGATAATTATCCCAGAGTCTGGAACTTGTGCCCGGTAAATGGCAATAGGCTCGCCCCCTATTACATGGGACCTAACATAGCTGGCGAGATGTGGGTGTGTTTGCACACCTCTGCCTACCCCTTCGGGGAAAAAGGCGTGATGCTATGTTATGTTATGTTATGTAAACAAGTCAATTAAAAAATGATGATCAGACAATAAATGTTGAGCGACTTTTTCATAAATTAATAACAAACGTCCAAAGAAGAAAATTATTGTATTCTACCGCAGCGAACAACACAAGTATTCAATTTACTCGTAGTAAGGAAAGGATAAAAAATTTACTTACTGCTCTGTAATGGAAAAAAGAGTACCTACCTAATTCAGAGAAATGCTTCAATTTAAAATAATTTAGTAGGTACGTATTTTGAAATATAATTGTATCTTTTCATTCGTGTAAGTAGGAGAATGATGTTACTTTTTGACATTATAAAATGTGTAATGATATTGCAGATGTTATAATGTCACTAACTAACTCTTTGGAATCACTACATATTATTATAAAACAAAGTGGGGACTTGGGTTTTTGCGGAGCGCGTGGCTGGTGGCATTTTAGGTTACCTCTGGCGCTGGGCAAAAATCCAGACCTCAAACGCTCAAATTGCAATACCGAACAACGTTTCCTTGTCCCGCACCGCGAACTAGCTCAGAGTAATTAGTTCTTCAGTGCGGGAAAAATCAAGCTTTACCTTGACATTGGCGAAATCATCGATGAATATCGATGGAGCCACGTTTTTAAAAAAAGAAGTAGAATACAAAGTCATCCACCGCGTCTGTCTCATTTTCAAGCTGTTTTCATCAATGGAAAGAGTTGAGGACCGTTTTAGGCTATAATTCTATTTCAGGTGGGGAAAGCCGGGGTTATCCGCTAGTTCCCTATAGTGTGCCGTACACAGCTAATGCGGCAACCATGACAACCAAATAGTATTTTGTTGGATCGAACAAAAATTGCAGTAGGAGTGAAACTCTGAACGCTATTACCGAATATGCTCGTAATAAAGGCTCCGTCCACACGTAGCATGGTACTACTAGGGGCTACGAATAATTATTCGTAGACTAGGGGATAAGAATGAAAGATGATTAGAATAAGATTAGTTAAAAAAGGAAGGAGCCCTGTGAGGGCTATCGATTAAGAATTAGATAGACTAGTTAAAAATAGTAGCTGTCGAATAGGCTCTGCAATTGACTCTATCAAGAGCGCCAATAAATAAATTAAAAAAAAAACCTATTCTACAAGCAAGTTACGTTGACATCTAATGTCTCTCATGGGAGAATCCCGTACGAACTAATGTCATCTCCTCTAAAAATAAAATATGTAGATACCTTCCTATCAGACACGTAAGAATTTCTAGGCCACAGTTCTGCTCATGGTCTTTTACACTTTTAGATATGTCAATTAAAAAATGATGATCAGACAATAAATTAGTAGTTACCTATCTACGCGTAGTACTTATATCAAAATCCAATAAAATTGTTTTCATAGTTACACAGTTTATTGAACAAGTATTTACACTCTCTATTTTATATTCGTAAGAAACAGGATGGTGCTCAAAGTTCAAATAATCATACCAGTCCGCCCACTGCTATTATTCTTGTTGTAAATTTCGAAGTAACTGAATAAATTAAAATTTTGAAATATGAAAAAGGGTTTATTTATTTTCAAAACTAAAAGCTAACACGAATAATGCCGTTTTGCCATTTCTCGATCCCCACTTTCATCCCGCCGCCCGGCAGAGAATCTACGAGTACCTCCCGGACACAAACTCCCCTGGCCAACCTGGAAGGCGCTCAATAGGCTGCGGACTCAGGTTGGGAGATCCAAAGACAATCTATCCAGATGGGGATACATTGACTCTAGTGAGAGTCAATGAAATTGTGGTCTGGCACTTCAAACCATGAACTACATGCTCTCGTGTACGGGTTGCCCGAAGCCTTGTAATTTAGAGGACCTATACGACTACCTCGGTGGCACAATGGTACTATGTACGGACTGCCACACTCGAGGTCTCGGGTTCGATTCCCGGGTCTGGTGGATAATGTATAATTCTCTTTAGAATTTTATCCAGATAATTATCCCAGAGTCTGGAACTTGTGCCCGGTAGATGGCAATAGGCTCGCCCCCTATTACATGGGACCTAACATAGCTGGCGAGATGTGGGTGTGTTTGCACACCTCTGCCTACCCCTTCGGGGAAAAAGGCGTGATGCTATGTTTATATATGTATACGAGGCCAGGCCAAATGCGATACGCGTCGCAGAGCACTGGGCCAAAGCGATTTAATAAAAATTATAAGTGTTGTCCATCGACACGAAAAGAAGAACACGAAATTAACGTGTATCATGATTCCTTCTATTTCATTTGTTAAATGCCATTTCCTTGTAATAAAAATAATAATAAACAAACAACTCGTAGTTCATATAACTTAATATGAAGTGCGTTCTATTTCAAATGAACACAATGACATGTCATGTTCCTAGTAGTGCTGTTTTTAAAATATAACTTAGTGGCAATTTATGAGCCGGTATAAGTTTGTTAGGTATAATGACACTGCACTCTAAAATACTATCGTACTTATATTATACGAGAATGAAATTCCGTTCCGCAAAGTTTTTAGCCACAACTACACTGTTGTTAAGCTTCATACCCTCTTCTATTTTATTGGTTATATAATCCTGTTTACCCTTACTCTCTAGTGCTGGATATTAAAATGTTTTATTATTGTGTGTTTTATTCATAGCTATTTCATTTTCTCTATTATTATAAAGCTAGAATGGTTTTCGTACTGAGGTCAATTTACCCAACGCAGTGGACTCTAAAACCTCTTTCAGCATTTAGTAATACTTATAGATACTATTAGAAGAAAATGACGACCAAATAAACTTAAACCTGTGGTTAGTTGGGCTACAATATTATGATAGAAATATATATATTTATGTTAAACTGATACCTACTGATTATTTAGAAGCCACATTACAATGTTCTACACAATATTTCCAAAGTCAAAAAGTGTTTTGCAAGAGGAAGTTGTTTAAAAGGAATTAAACCTAAAATTCTTTTGTCCCAGTTTCTAGACGCTCAGTAGAGTGGACGATTGCTTTTAAGGTTTCACCTTTTCCCACAAGTATCCGTAAAAATAGCTCTCAATGCGAACCTCTTTTAATTTCATGACATAATAAAATTGTAGCAAACACGTTTCTTTAATATATACATATACTAGCTGTTGCCCGCAGCTCCGCCTGCGTGTTACTTTAGATCTACATAACTTTTTTATTTATGAAACGATTGAAAACCAAACCGCTAATTCAAATCGGTTTAGCCGTTTCTGAGATAAGCGTGTTCAAACATTCAGACAAACAGACAAAAGTTCTAAAAACCATTGTTTTGGGTTTTATTGCGTTCATAAATTATATTCTCTATTATACCATAAAAAATCATCTTAAGATACGAAAATATGAAATATTATTTATTATCTTCGTCGTGTGTGATATTCCATTGAATTGTATGGCGAGCGATATTGTATCTTAAGTTAAAATATTATAGTACCTTAGCCGTGTGCAGCGCCCCTTAGTGACCTCCACTGCCCCTTTGTAACCTGTTCTGAAGAGCTCTTCAATTTGATCCCACCCTCTTCCTTCCGATCCCGAACAACGCGTGCCGGGCAGAGATGCTACTCTCACACAGTGGATAGCATGTTTTCGAGAACCAAACGTTTTAAACGTCCGTTTCTCTGCCGAACGATAGAGGCCAGGAATGCCCTGCCTGTGCACGTGTTTCCTCCCACATATAACCCTGGGTTCTTTAAGCGGAGCGTGAAGAGGCACATCAGTAGGTCGTCAAGTTGAGGGCCACTCTCTATAGTAATGTGTACTGCTGTGAGAGTGGCCCACAATCGCTAGACGTCGTCACGACTTACCACCAGGCGGGCGGCGTCAATTTGGCGAACCCAATATAAAAAAAACCCTAAGACAAACTTATTATTTGCGGTTGGTATAGTAATCGGGTCTAGGGATCGAACCGCAAAATTAAGTATGTTTTTTATTGTATATACTTTTCCGGGATAAAAAGTACCCAGTGTGGTGCTCAGGATATTAAAGAATAATTATTCCAAGTTTCATCGTAATCAAAACCTACCGGTTCGGTAGTTTTTGCGTGATTCCTGAACAAACAGACAGACAATTTTTTTTTTAATCAAATTTTTGGGTTCGGTGTTGGTCTAGTAACATATTTATATAGATATTTTCAATGTAAAGAATTTTCACTTCTACAGATTTATTATAAGTAGGTATAGATTGTTTAAAATCGCTTTGTGTTCACTGCCGTCATTGGCAACCACCGCACCGCCCGCCCGCGTCGCCGCGCTGTTATTTTTATAATATATAAGTCATTCGTCAAAATTATATGGATTGAATGGCAATTTTGGTCTAAATTAAATGCACAACGTATGTAAAGTATTCAATTAGATAAGGAATAATACTGCATTGTTAAAAATAACTTGGCAAATGACACATTATTTTTTTGTCATTTATAAAAGATAAAAATGGTTACTGTGAGTTATCCTTAAGAGATAGACATATACTATAGCGGACTATTTTGTAGACCTTTCTATGGTGTACAATACTGTAGTACATTATTTTGATCTGTTTCGTAGGGTTTCGTCAGCGTTTGCAATGAAAGCGTAAAAAATGTGTTTATTTATGACATTAAATTAGAAACCTCTACAATAATCGGCATTACTCTAGTATATTATACATGTATTTTACATTAAAACCTTTCTGTTGAATCACTCTATCTATTTAAAAAAACCGCATCAAAATCCGTTGCGTAGTTTTAAAGATCTAAGCATACATAGGGACAGACAGACAGGAAAAGCGACTTTGTTTTATACTATGTAAAGATATATATGTATACCTTTCTTGCAGGTCAACTTGTTCTGTGTCAGGGAGGGAGGCGCTATACCTACTAACATAGGTCCGTATCATAAAACGTGTTAGTTTGTTCACTCAATTAAAACTATGTGTTAGAGCATTACCCTTTTAACCCACATGACAATTTATGTAAGTAAATACAAACAGATAACAAATGGGCATTTTTACTTAATGAAAATTCCTTAGTATTATGTAAAACATCCTTGGAAATACTGTCATTGTGGTGGATCATTCCTCAAATTGAATTGCGTTAAAGTATTTCAAGAGTTTGTAAAGAACGGTTTTTAATGGGATTATTTTATTTTACTAGTTGGTGCACGCTACTTCGCCGTGGGACAACGTACTTATATGATAATAACTCTTTTACCTGTCCGGTTTTGATGAAACATCAACATTTATCTGTGAAAATCGCACTAAAATCTATCGGGAATTACAAACAAGTACTTTTTTTATTTTTTTCATTCTGCGAGAGCGCGGCCGCTCCCATGTAAATTGCTGCGGGGTCTCTGGTGACACTCGAAGGTATAGTATTCCAGTGGACGCCCGACGAACTTTGGCCACCTGCGTGGCCTCTTCCGGGGTTTGGTCGGAATGAAAATCCCGCGTCGTTGGGGTTGGGTTTTATCCCGCGTCGGTGAGTGAAACTGGTTGCGTGCTGTGGGACTGAGGCCCCGCAGCACGCTACCCTTCTAGCCTGCTTCTGTAAGGACGGCGGGTGGCTATCCCGCCGTCCTCAGGCCCCAATCATGGAGGTCGATGGTCCTGGGCGTAAATTAGTCTGCGGCACCCTGGCCGCTGACTGCGGAACTCAGTGGGGAGGGTACGCTCCCTCTCTCTCTCAGCCACCTCCTTCGCGAGTATGGCTTGCTCGCAGAAGGATACGGCCGCGTTCCACCTACTCGCGCTAGAGACCATGGCTTGGAGCATGGTTTCCAGCGAGAGGATATCCACGCCCAGACCCACTACGAGGTCCCGGCGCTGACTCGCCCACGCCGAGCACTCCACCATCGTGTGGAGTGCGGTGTCGTCGTCGGAAACCTCGCATTGTTGACACCGGGGTGTGACCTCACGATGGATGCAAAACAGATAGCTACCGAAGCATCCATGGCCGGTAACGATCTACGCATGATACGTGAGGTCCCCATGCCGCCTCTGCAGCCACTCGTCCATGATCGGTCTCACCGCCGCGATGACGGTAGTTCTCCACTTTTGTTGCTCAAGTCGCACCCTCCAAGTCTCCATGAACTCCTGGCGGAGTTGGGACCACTGGTCCTCGATTTCTCGAGTCGCAGGCATGTGGTCCCTCTCCAGCGCACAAACAAGTACTTACTACCCAGTTACTTATGTAAAAATTTATGTTTTATTAGTCTTAGTTCTTATCGCCCACACTAACTGTTTGTTAATTGAGCTGAGCGAAGCGAAGCTCTTTCTTAGGCGACTCGTGTATTTCGTTTGGGATCGAACTCCTCCTAAACGACTGGACCGATCTTTTTGAAATTTGGCACGGTCATAGTGACCAGCACCGTGAGTGCATATATCTGAATTCTTAAAGATCGGTCCAGTCGTTTAGGAGTTCGACCCGGATCGACAAACTCAGCTCAATTATTGCAACAGCAAAATGTATTGCATACCTAGTTTTATTAAATGTTTTGATACCTACACGATCCGCCCTCAAAACTTTAAAATTATTTCAAAAATTTATCACCCGTCATCATTGGGGTCAGCTTTTCAGTCTAACTGCGATGCCACGGAGCTTCGATATTTTCCGTGAAGCGACTGCCATCTGACCTGCACAACCCCAGGGCGATATTGAATTACTGTAGTTTGACTGGTCGGATTTTTGAAAATACTAGCAAATGGTGGACGTGTAATGCACCTCTGCCTACCCCTTCGGGAATATAGGCGTGATGTATGTCCGTGTGTCTGTATTTATAAAAAGATTTGTCTATATTGTTCGCCAATATGACATTATTATGGTTAGTCTATGGCAAATTATTACAACCGATATAGGTAGGTACATAGATTATACATATAACATGATTTCTATGGAATTATAAGTATTTTGAAATTGTTGGTACCTATGTCACATTTGTGACATGAAGACAGCAATGTACTAATTTCTTTCTAATGGCACAAATTTTATGGAGTCTAGGCAATTTAGTAAGGACTTCGAATGCACTGATTCATGATTTAAGGCTTCGTATAACAGGACGTCAGGTTCAGATAGAGTTTACTGATGATGATGCACAACCGTCAAGCAGTGCCAATAACCCTTCTCCAAAAGTAGTTGAAAATGCTCCAAAGAACCCTAATACTTCAAGTGTAACTGGAACCCGTGAAATGAGATCAAAACATGTTCAGGTAGAGAGATTAAAATATCGTGAAATATCTATACAATATGAGAATAATATGAAAACAGAATGTAAGGCAACAAACGGCTTGCATATTAACTCTATTGATCGCAGTGTTGGAGAATCTAAAACAGTAGAAAAAAAACATACAGGAATAATGCCAAGAAAAAAGAAACTTTGCAAGAATCATCATGAAGTATTATTACAGCTACAAGAGTGGCGGTCTGTAAAACATGATGAGGAGGAAGCAAATTCAAATACAATAAAACTATTGAAAGCTAAAATAGCCAGTCTAATCAACTGCATAAAGATAGAACGGATACAGAGTATAACTCCATTTGTACCTCTAGAAGAAGAAATTATGTTACTATACAAACAAGAATGTTTGGTCTTGAAAAATAGTAAGACGTGATGATAGCAATATTTTAAATTTTTCAAAAATCTATAAATATTATAAATATAGCAGTCCGTAAATCTTTTGTGTCGTGGCATTAATTTTATTCTGAGCAGAATATTACAGGTGACATGATTCAATTTCTGTATATCACTTGAAAGTTACCCAGACGCTGGCGAATAAATACTTTGAAGCAAGAATAAGTGAAATAATTTGATTAATAAGTTACGTTACGTAGCTGCTATCTTGACACGGAATGTAATTAATATAATTATCATGTTATGCTGAGTTTGATATGACAAGGATTGATTGTTGAACAAGAAATAATTTTATTATCACTACCTACTGTGATGTAATTTATGCTTTCGATTGTCGGCACTTGGTGGAACTTATAGTAATACATTTTTGAAAAAAACTCACTTGTACACCATTCCACAAATATAAAAAAATCGATCCATAAATATATTTGTGGAATGGTGTACAAGTGAGTTTTTTTTCAAAAATGTACTACTGTGATGTATAATAATGTCATATATCCTCAAAGATGATAATTCTCACTAAGATTGCAACGAAGTTCTCTAATGCGGCTTACAGGTAGTGCGATTTAGTAGAAATCGTCACGTTACGCTTAACAGTGGTTCCCAACCGGTGGTCCGCAGACACCAAAATATGGTCCCTTTTTTTTTGTTTATATTGAAATTTAGCGTCGACGTCGTTAGTAAACGAAAAGTAATCAAAATCCAGTTTGGGTTGCGTTGCAGTTGCCAGGGGTCCCCCAACCGCACATTTTATTTCTTATTAGCTTTTAATTTTTTTTTTATGAATAAATTTGAGTGCGTTTGACTGCAATCTTACATGATGTTGAGTAACGATGCGGTCTAAGATGAAGCACGCAAACTCAAATAATGCCTATTTACTCTTGCCTTGAAAATCCCAAGATTATATGTATCGGGGAACAATGACGCTGGAGGGGAATTCCATTCCTTAGCGGTTCGCATGACGAAAGAAGAATAATCGAGAGGTACGAAAGGTGGAATATCGACCACATACGGATGGAATCTCAAACCGCGCCTTGATGTCCGATGATGAAATGGTGCTGGTGGAATTAATTCATGCAATTCCTGCGCACACTCTCCAAAATGTAACCTATAGAAGACACACAGACTCGCAACCAGACGGCGATGGTCGAGGCTCTGAAGTCGGTTGCTTGTAAGCGCCTCATCGCTTATAAGTTTTCTGACGCGTCTGTCAATAGCTTCCAGGGCCTCATGCTGGTAGCAGGCGGATCCGTCCCAAAGGTGCGAGCAGTACTCCATGCAGGAGCTAACCTGTGCTGAGTAAAGACTCAGCAGTTGACTCGGTAGAACTTGATACAGATATTTATGTGAACCCCTAATGAAAACCATGTGAAAACCTAATCCAATGTCAGTATAACCAAAGTTTAAACCAAGGTTCTGTTAGATACCTTTATTATTTAAATTCAATTCACTCGGACAACAACGATTTTAATAACCGGTGCCTCACCTCTCTCGCTGTTGGCATTATTTACCCTGTAATCCTTGTTAAATTAATATTTTCCTCATGGTCTCACCCATGGACCTGTCTCACCACTGAAGGTAACTAATTTCACAAAATTCTATAACGTGTTGTATCAGTAGTTTGTTAATCAAATATAAATTGGATTGTCTGGTCAACTGCAAAGTAAGCTTACTTTCAAAGTTCTTAATTATTTATCAATATTAATGTGCCTTATAAATTCACAGTATAATTTAACAAATCGCCTACCTGTTATGTATTCATGAAGTGTATTTTGTTTCTTTTAATTTTTGTTGGTACCTAAATCAAAATCAAATCAAATTTATTTATTCAATCTCAAACTCAAAATATTTATAATGTAGGTTATAAAATAATTCCAGATTCGCAAAGCAACGGGTGGAGCCAAGGAGAAAGGAACCTGGCTATTAAAACCCCCGGCCAATATTTTGCAATCATCAGATCATCAGTAACTACATTCATAGTATAATACTATAATACACACACACAACGTATCCCCAAACCTAGGTGGTCCGGTACCATCTAAACTCGAGTATCAGTACCCTCCAATACGGGTTCATGCCGCAGAGGAGCTGCGAGGACGCCCTCTATACCCTCGTCCGGAGAATAAGAACTAAGCTGGATGACAAGAAGATTGTGACACTCGTATCTCTGGATATAGAGGGCGCCTTCGACAGCGCTTGGTGGCCTGCCATCAAAATGCGGCTCGTGGAGGAGGGATGCCCAGAGGGACTTAGGAAACTACTGAATAGCTACCTGGAGGATAGACGGGTGCGCGTGAGATACGCAGGAAAAGAGTACCTACACCAAAAGCACAAGAAAAGGTTGCGTTCAGGGCTCTATTGGCGGACCAATACTTTGGAACCTCTTGTTGAACGCACTACTCAAGGAGTTGGAATTAAGCGGCGACTACGCACAGGCCTTCGCAGATGATGTCGTCCTGGTCTTCGACGGCAACACAGCTGCAGAGATCGAAAGGCGTGCCAATGCCTCTCTCGAGCATGTCCGGGCTTGGGGAGCCAGTAATAAGCTACGATTTACGCCGCACAAAACGAGCGCCATGGTGCTCACGTGTAAACTGAAATACAACATCCCACGCCTGAGCATGGGCGGGATAGACATTGGTATGTCAAGGGAGGTCAAGATTCTTGGCCTCACGATCGACTGCAAGCTAACCTTCAACAGACACATCGCAAACGTTTGCACAGCGGCGGTAAACCTATACAAACAGCTGACTAGTTAGGGTCTACACCCGGACGTGATACACACAATGTACACTGCCACCATCGAACCGATAGTATTGTACGCAGCCACCATCGAACCGATAGTATTGTACGCAGCCAGCGCATGGGCACCGGTGGTTGAGAAGCTGGGGGTACGGGCGAAGTTAAACTTCGTCCAACGTAGTTTTGCCCAACAAATTTGTAAGGTCTATCGCACGGTCTCACTCAACGCAGCTCTGGTACTGGCCGACTCTCTTACCCCTCGACCTTCGAGTGAAGGAAGCAGCATTGCTTTATCAAGCACGGAAAGGGGGACCAATACCGGAGCTGCCGGGGCGGGAGATCGAGCCACCGACCTCAGCCTTGGATAATCCTCACCCTGCAACGTATGTGGAGCTGGAGTTCCAAAGCCTGGAGACCGGCGCTCCGGTAGATACCACTACGCAAAGCGCAGTGCAGATCTACGCCGACGGCAGTAAGATTGGCGGTAAGGTCGGAGCCGCTCTGTCCATTTGGACAAATGGGGCCGAGACCAAATCCGTCAAGCTTAGCCTGCCGTCTTACTGCACAGTCTACCAGACGGAGCTTCTGGCCATATGCGAGGCTACGGGGGTTATTCTTCGGCACAGGGCAAATACGTTTGGTATCTACAGCGACTCAACTGCCGCACTCCAGACGGTCACAAATCCCACCCACCTCCACCCACTTGCAACCGAGGCACGGAAAAATCTATTAAAAGTTTTTCAACAGAATAAATCTGTGAATTTATTCTGGCTGAAGGCGCATGCGGGGCTGGAGGGGAATGAGAGGGCGGACCAACTGGCAAAGGAGGCAGTTTTGGGATCGCGGCAGGTAGTTACCGGACTACGACCTGTGTCCGGTTTCATTCGTAAAGCGGAATATCCGTACGGAATCGCTTTGCGAGTGGAACCGGAGATACGTGTCAGGTGATACCGCGTCGATCACAAAGCTGTTTCTTCCAAACGCGGTGGATGCGTAGTGTTATCCGTAAGATGAACACTACACAACTCCTAACGGGTCACGGTGGGTTCTCCGAATACTTGACTCGGTTCAAGTGTAAGGACAACCCATCGTGTCTCTGTGACCCGGATAAGGTGGAGGACATACCTCACGTTATTATGAAATGCCCACAGTTCGACAAGCTCAGAATGGAGACAGAAATAAAATAAATATTTATATAATAGAAAGAAACCTAAGCCACATAATGTCCAGCAAATATAGAGAGGAATTTATAAAATATTGTACACATAATAATAAATATAGTAAACAAAAGAAATAAAGTAAATTATAATTTAAAATTATAAATTGCAGTCATTATAGACTACAAGAAATATAGCATAATTAGTAATAAGTACAATAGAATAGTAGGAAAACATAAAATGTGTAACAAATAATACATAACATACACGTAAATACAGATATAATAATATAATATGTTAGACTAAGGGAAAGTAAATTAGATATAAGAAAAGTAGTAGCCACTAGGAAACCTTTAATAACGGAGAATGTTATCCCACACTACCCCCCTTTATTTACCTGTTTTCAAAAAGTAAAAATAAAAGTATACTTACAAATTTTGACGATAGAGCACAGCAGACAGGCATAGACCTGCAAGAGAAAGAAAGAGATTATTAATATATACATAAAAGATGTATGCAGAATAAATAAAAAGAAGTTTATAAGATACAAATAGAGCAAGAATAATAGAAGCATAGAATGACTCCGAAACAGTCTGCATTGAAGGAACTAGAAACTGCAAAAAAAAAAACCTAAGTGGAAAAAAAATGTAAGTAGCGCTATAGATACAAGTCACCAAGTCACTGTCTCAAAGTACCCGTAAACTGTTTTATGATGTGCGCTCAACAAATTTATTTATTTATAATTACAAAATTTTCAAAATTATTAATTATACCTTTGAGGAAACAGGCGTGTGTATGTGTGTATATGTAAATTACCCACAATAACCAAAATAAACAAAAGACACGCCTTAATAATAATTAATATTTATAAAAATTAAGTCACAAAAACACCCCATAATGCTAACAAAACATTGAACCCTACGTTTCAATATTTAAAAATAACAAACGATACGATTCTATCACATTATTTTCATCTACGTGTTCCCTTTTATATTTGTAGTTACTAGCGGACGCTCACGAGTCCGCTCGTGGAGTTTATCGGGTTCATTCATCGACTCAACATCTCGAGACTATTTTGTGTCTGATTCTTGAAAAAAAATTTTGCTTCGGAGAGCACGTTAAGCTGTCGGTCCCGGTTGCCATACGAGCATACTTTAATACTCAATTTGGAGTTGCTTTTTTGGAGCCCTAAAACAAAATCCGAGTAGTCTAACTACATAACTTCGATTTCGCCAGAAATGTGGTTGGGAAAAACACATGATTTTATGTGTGTTTCTAGTAATTCCACAATGAGAGTACACTTTATAATAACTAAAAACAAATTATGTGAAAGCTACTGTTGTATTTTCTGGTCTGTGAAACTTTTTAGACGGCTCGTTCACATTTAGCCACAATGTTTATACAATGTGGTCTAACAAGGTGGCTAAACTAACTAAACGTGAACGTTCGACAAACTTTGAAACAGAGAACCGAAAGATAAACAGACGGTGTTTCTGCCATTGTTTCATTTTCAACCGTTTCTATAGATTTCCTTGTCTCAAACTGAGACTCGAGAAGGTACACATTGTTGGAAAGAAAAGAGATTTTCCTAGTTTACAAATAATTTATTTAGTTCAATAAATGACAAATTGTAAATCGTATCGAATTAAGCCGCTCACATAAATATCGAACTTCACAATAGTTCGTTTGATATACCTACAATTTTTTCAAATATTATGATAGGAATCGCAAAAACGAAAGTCCTGTGACGGAATTGTACCACCGGCCATTCTCTCAAATCAAATCAAATAATTTATTTGCGAATATGAGTCAGGTTTAGATAACATGATAGAAGTGCACAGCCACATTCCACCTTACCGTATGCAAATTCTCTTTCCAGGAGAAATGGTCACCCAATAGATCAGGGACATTAGAACTATCGAAATTTGCGTTCATATATGATCCGAAAACAATTAGGTATATCAGTGTAGCGACTTAAGGCGCCGTTATCGCTTTCTTTACAAAACTGCTTAAAAATTCACATATTCAATAATATATTAATAATAAAATAATATTCAAGATATTAATTTCGCAGTACGTTTATCGCTTGGACTGAAGAGATTCTATTTAGTGGTATGTAACATCTGTCCTGACTGTAGGAATTTTGGTTTGAATTACCCTGTGGTTTGGAAAATTCCACAGTGCCCGGTAACGGCAAGATGCTTGCCCCCTATTACGTGGGATCAAAAAATTACTGGCAAACTGGGTGTGCGTAAGTAATCCCATGCCTTTGTATACCCTTTCTGGGATATAGGTGTGTTTCTATGTCTGACGTTTAATTTCATAATCAATACCTTTTATTTACTATGTTAATTCATTGCTTTCTTGGATCATGCCAACCCAAAAATGTAATGACCAGTTGTAATATGGAACAGAATGATGTCAAAAATTGTCTTTAAAAAATATTACCTTAGTAAATGCTTGGATATTAAAATTTATTCATACAAAAGATAACTATATTAGACCAACCTTTTAATGTTACGGCAGTTAACATTTTCCCATCACAACATTGTTCACTCACAGACAGATTTCTTAACGTTTTCTGATTCAATCTGAATTTTTATGAGGTGTTTAAACAGCTGTCATGAAAATATACGCGACATAATGTTGGACCTAGCTAGCGCAATATGTATAGTTCAACAACTTTCATAGGTAATATACATACGTAGGTAATATAAATACAATACTTGAACTATTCTTTATATTTTAACAGTATGCACTATCAGGGTAATTTCTATACTTCGGCAACACAACAGCGATTAATAAGTATTTCAAAGTATGTATATAAAACCTAGGTAAATCGGAAAAGCAACGTCCTGTTAGATAATTTTCGGTAAGTAATAGCCTTCCTCCTCTGTGGTAATACGCAGTTTATCTGGAAGTATCTACTTACTGTACATTGTGTAAGGATTAAGATAAAACCCGTAGTTATATTTAAAGGTCGATTTACACACATCAGTGAAGTCTCCAACACAGTTCAGTAAAGGGATTTATCAGTAAAAAATTACTTCAATTCAATAAAATTTTCTTATGTATGGGCTGAACGTTGAATCGTCAATCAATATTAATTACAGTTAACCATACAATATAACATTCTATGTCCTAAATGACTGACTGCTGAGCCTAAACCGCTGATCGTAGAAACTTAAATCTTGAAGGGAGTGTTTAACATATGGCGTATACTTCCGATAAAAAAGATTTTCCAAAATTCTACTCTTAAAGGGGTGAAAAGAGAGGGGGGGGGGGGTCCAACATCACGACAGAGTTAATAGGAGCGGACCAACAATGCGTGTAGACTATAGCTTGTTAGACGTTAATAACCGCAATCTCTCAGAAATGGTAATTCCTAGGAAAAAAGTTGTAAGGTCATTTGTGTAGGTTATTTTATTATCTACAGTTTTGTACATTACTATTTTTGATATAATTTACTGTTTACGAGAAAAATCCAAAAAAGCGAAAATTTTCAACTTTAACCTTGAATATCTTTTTTAGCACAAGTCGGATCGATGGGAACTTTTGATATTTGATCTATAATGATGTACTTAATACCTGCACCACTTTGCAGCTCTATACGAATTAATGCAACCTTACAATTTAGTTCTGAAAATTTTAACAAATAAAGCTACTTGCGAAAACTGAGCTTGCTGTTAATCAATATTTTTCAATGTTCTACGGCCCACGTACTAGACTCGGTTATAACTGATACTGACATGTTCATAGAAAATGTATGAAAGAAAGTTTTGCACTGATACTGAACTGTGCCGGTCGGAACTGAGGCTACACTGATATGTGTGGATCGGGTGGCTCGAGTCTCACCCAACGCAAAACCCGCGCACTAGCCGTGGAATTGCGGAAAACGGCCTGTTCTACAAGTACAAGTACAAGGTAGCTAATGTGATGTAATGAGGGTGAAATGAGGTGCTAAGAGGCCCTAACTACATATCCAGGACCCAAGTCATCCTCAACTACACGCGGTGCAACTGTTAACAATATAACTCTTCGGATACGGCAATAGGCTCGCCCCACCTACATAAGAGGTAAGTGGGGTTAAAGAATTGGCGAAATGTGGGAGTATTAAGCTTCTCTGTTTACTCCTTCGGGGTTAGTGATTTGTGTCAGTCCGGTATCTAATAGGCAGCCACCAAAAATCAATGATTCCATTCACTTAGATGGATATTCCATGTTTTGTATAGTCATTACTTAACTGTGAAAGTGGAACCTATTGAATTATTCAAAAGTGTGCGACTGTCGTGACTGCCATGTTCGCGACCACGACGCTTCATAGGACGTGCTAATCCTTATCTAACGCCCGCAAGATTGGCAATAACTTCCATGCAAGTCTCGTACAAATGTTTTATCTGAGCGTTAGTCCTAGTTGTTGCCACCTTGAAGCCCGAGTGTTACAGGCTGTATGGCACAAGCTTCCCAGAACCAACTGAAATATTCTAGAATACCACTCATAAATTTTTTTTGTGAATTTTTGTGAAGATCCCAATATGGCCACTAACCCGTAACACACGTACAGACAGATAAACAAAAGCAGGGTAAGTAAAAGGGTAAGTAGGTATCATAACTAATTCCTTCATTAAAGTGCATTCACAAATATATTAGTAAGTACTATATCATTCCAATTAGCTGATGCAGTGTTCGATCTGCCATATTTTTCTCTAGACATATTTTCTGAATTCTCTTTTATTGAAACGTTTTCCTGAAAATAACGACCACAAAAGAAGGATTATCCAATTTGTGTAACCGTGCGGCAGTTATGCGCGTACCAGTACCGACATACATTTCGACGATCCATTTTTATATACGTACCTAAAAGTAACCTATACCTAAAAGTTCCAACTACACTAAAATATCGTATCGGGCAACTTAAATAATGAACGTACATGAAATAGGTAAAATTCTTGTACAACCTCACCATACTTAGTGCTTAGTGGTAGAGAATTTGGTTTCCATTACGTGAATCCCCGGAATTAGATAGCTTTAAAGCAAAGTTTTAGCACTTACGAAAACTAAGTTCGCCGCATCAAGTTTGCTAATAAATTTGATAATATCATGTTATCTTTCAGATATTAAACCACAACAACTTCTTAGTATAACGTGCCATCTTACAAAAATAATGGTGTTATGATAACGCAAAACTAAATAAAATAGCGGCCAAGTGCGTGTCGTGCCATAATAACATCTATAACTCCTGAAATAACAGAGTTATCGGATCCGTTATAGTTTTACTTGAAAGTTCATTATATGGACTATCATCACAATTTTATTCAGATTTTCGAGCCAGCCGTCTCTGTTGTACCAAAAAAATGAGCTGTAAAGTTGAATATCTCGCAAACGAATTCTTTAATTAAAAAATCGTCTTAGCTACCTCTAGATGTTTTTAAAAGACCTATCTAATGATACCCCACACTCCGGGGTAGACGCAAGAAAGAAAAACCAAATTCTGGTTACGTGTAGGGGAGGTACCCCAAAATATATATTTTTCATAATTTTATTTTAGCACTTTGTCAACGTAGTAAAAATACATATCCATGCAAAGTTTCATTCCCTAGTATTCACCGTTAAGGAGAAAATCCACACACTCCATCCATCCACAGACGGACGGACAGACATGACGAAACTATAAGGGTTCCGAAACTTGAACTACGGAACCCTAAAAAATACTTAGGTACTGTAATTTTATAATCATACGCCAGTAAATATTTTTTGATGGCAATAAAAAATACACTAACTCTGTAATTTATCATTAACAAAATGGATAAAGACGTGCTTGTTCCAGTAGACCTTAGACTAATAGATCTAATAGACGTTACTTAAGCAAGACGCAAAGAACAAGTAACTACAATGCCCCCCGATGACCTACTTTTTAAAACTTAATCAAAGCTTGGTCCCTACGTTTCATTAGTAAACAAACCGCTAGTGGGCTTCAAATTTAGTGTATCCTTAACTTTGTGAAAGAGTATGCATATATGTAGAAAGTAACCTTGTCGTTACCATAACTTTGTAGTTAGTGGTGTTTGCCCCTACTTATGGCTCCACGTAATGGCAACCATTTCGTTAACATAATTAGTTGATGTCCTAAGCAAAGTTTGTATTCAGTAGGTACTAGAGGGGGAGGGGGAAAGTAAACAAACATGAGATTATAGCGGAGACACTGGTTCAATAGTAGGTAAGACTATGAAGTACCTATATTAATTTCGAATCGATCACTAGAGTTGCTGAATATTCGTACACAGACCACAGTCACAGACCGCTTTGTAAAGTTGCCGAGACTATAGTACCTAGATGCTTGGGGCCAAGAAAGCAATCATACATCATGTCATGATATATGGTTTTAATTCAAGTAATTTACATTACAGCTTAAACAAAACTAAATACCTACCTATCTTCTTTAATATTTCGGACATTTGTGTGCATAGTATGCTGGAAAAGTTCCCAATCTGGTCTAGTAATTACGTTGATTGGCGAAAAAAGTTATATGAGACAGAAAATAACCAGCGTTCTGGTCCTGAGAATCTTCGATCAGCCGTTTAACGATATTTCATAGATAACGAGCGTTCAGTCCCTAGTGTCTCAACGACAAACGGTTCCAATACGTAATCGCATCAGCGTATTTGCGCCGTTTGAGGCTTTCCACTGATAATGTCCTTTTCAAATGCTTGACACTGTATATACCTATTTTGTCTCAATACATTTCGGCTGATAACATCGCCTTGCATTATGTAGCAGAAATAATTCGGGAGCTTGTGAAGCTTTCATCCTAAGCAGCACATTAATATTCCCTGTGTATTGAACATCTTGTGTGATGTGCCGCATGTCAATCATCGCTGAAGTGCTTTATTAAGTCCTACTGCTTTCATGTCGTGTATGTAATCTGTAAACTGCTCAATCCTATACATTGACCTACTGCTTTCATGTCGTGTATATAATCTGTAAACTGCTCAATCCTATACATTGACAGATGAATATAGATTAAAATGTAATTAGTTAACCCTCGTTATTGACCCTAGTTGGGTCACTAACAAATGAACGAATTGACAGCTCGTAGAGACAAACATTACTTACAAATCTCATCTCATCAATCAGAACAATTGTAACCCAACATTATACCCAATTACATAATTTTTACGAAATTCTTTTTAATTTCACTAAAATCCCAAAAACTTAGTACATAGGTACTTACAGTGTTTAGGTATAGAGATTCGAGAGAAAGTGGCCCCTAAAAAATGGTGCATTTGTTATTGAAAATCTATACCTAACTATATTTTTTTCAATAGCGTCTCATAAATATTTATATTAGCTTTCCTATTTCAACGCTGTTCCCTTATAAAATTTTATTGTAAGCATCTGGATCGACCGTAGTTCGCATGGATTACAATTTACAATAGACCTGTTTTTCTCTTTCCTTTAGCAATGAAGTCAGTGAAAATGAAACATTTAAGTATTACATTTTGTGGAAGAGACCATTGAAATGTCACAGTAAATTATATTTCAGGTCTTGAGGACTGAGGACATTACATAAATTGATCAACTATAGTCGACGCCAACAGAAATCGAATTATATTATACAATTCAATGGTTTGACTTGTTAGCTTAAAAGAAAGTAACGGGTATTACAGCAGGTGTGGAATGACATTATCCCAACGCGTAGGTAACTTCTTGGGTTGGTTATACCTACATAATATATGCTCCTTTTGTATTAGACTGTGTTATCAGTTTTTTTACGGGTTTTATTACTGTTGTTTTTGCTTTTGATCATAATAGCACTAGTGTACTAATTCTTGCCACCTAGAATAAAGTTAATCTATTCACATTCTGATATTTTATACCGATAGACACAATTATGAGACATTCGCAAATTACCTATATAGGTACTTCCCTGCAGTCATTAACAGTCATGTCACTATGTTGTTATAAACTCGTGCTAATTAACATGGCACCTGGCTCTAACGTATGACGTTTAAAGTAATGAGTGCAAAAAAAACTACTATACTACTTCTTTGGCGTAATAAAATCAAAACGTGCTAAATTGTCTTTGATTTGTATGCATTTAGCAGTGACAGCCGTAGCCATTGAATATCGTCATGTATTGTAATAAAACTCGCTAGTGATCAATCATTCAATCAGTTGATTATTATACAGGCATATATTATAATATTTCGGGAGGCCCACGCCCAGCGTTGGACCGCGATAGGCTAGTTAGGCCTATCGCAGTCCACCGCCGGACACAGGCCTCTTCAAATATTGGGAGGCCTTGACTGCCGTCTGACCTCCACAACCAATTGGCGATATCGAAGCTTTGCAATTAGACCAGTTGTTGGAGTTGTAATTAGAACAATTTTGGTCTAATTACAATGAAGTAGTATAGTAATTCACCTCTGCCTAACCCTCCGGGGATAAAGGCTTGACTGTACGTATGTTGAACTTTTGAGGGCTCCAACTACCCGTAACGACTACTGAACTAGACGTTCGTAAGGCAACCCGGACCGACGGCTTAACGTGCTCCATATCCAGATCAATGCAAATAGACATATTTCATGCATATAAATATTTGCGTTGAACGGGAATCAAACCCGCGCCTCCTGCGTGGCAGTCGCGTGTACTACTGCCACGCCACGCCACGGAGGCTGTCAAAAGTGTGGCAGAGAAAACTTAATAAAAACCAATAACAAATAAAGTTCCAAAATTACTCAAAACAACTCAAACGGAACGAAATGTGCAACGGCGAGTGTGACGTTGAATGACGCTCTGACGCTACCGGTCGATAGCGGGGCCCCGCGCGGGGAAGCGGGAGGAGGGTTCTTTTCGAGCCAGGTGCCATGTTACCGCAGAGACCACAGAGGTGGACAAAGTCCGCCGAGCGCCACTGGAAATACGTTCTGCTTGTAACCAGAGACGCCGGGCAACGGACGGAACTAAAAAGGTGCCATTTCAATGCGCACGGCTTGTATTTTTCCTATGATGTTCCTAACTAAACACCCTATTTGTCAACAAGAAACTTGTTGTGTCACTATTTTTATGCGTTGAGACATTAGGTTAAATTATTTCCTGCCGCATCTGTGCCGCATGCCGTATTATCTTATGTTTGATTAGAGCTTAATTCTTCTAGGATTATGATATTCTGTTTACTTTGCTTGTTTTTAGTTTGAATTCATCTACCGGAGGAGGCGCGACGGCGGCGTGTAACAATGAAATAAAAACACACATGTCAAACTAGATAGTAGGGTACTCAAAAGAGTAGGTAGGTACAGTCGTTATTTTGAACTTATACTACGCATTACCCCTCCACACAATAGGCCATGATAGGCAATCAAAGGTTGGACCATGAATGCCGTCCTCATCGTAGACGTTCGTCGTAGCACACTCATATACCCCATTCCATTGTTGCCAACATGGTTCCCGATTAAGAGCCATTGCAAACAAATACATCCTCTACCACAGAATATGGGAATGGTAGGAACTACCCTCTACTCTACACAATCGTGATTGCTTGTTATGGCCTCATCATGGCCGATTGTGTAGATTACTGTAAATGATTCAGAAACAAACAAATGACATAATGAAATCAACTAAAGTTGACATCTAGAGACACACATACTTACTTACTGACACAGAAAAATGGGGTCATGGGCTAAATAAAAAGAGGGTTTATTTCTTTTATTTATGACAATTCCATTACATGTTCCTGTTGGAGGCATGCACATAAATAACTGTGAACATTCAGATAACATGCTACAGCTATATCCAGCCTGTACGTATCTTACAATGATATGTGTACGTATGTTAAATTTCGTTTATTTATAAGTGCTAAGGGGCCCTATCATGTTCCTCTTGCTACTGCGACTGCCACTAACCTGGGTCTCACAATGGACTCTGAGCTTCATTTTGAGGCGCACATTAACAAAACAGTAAGCAATTGTTTTTACAGGCGCAAGGTGCTTTACAATATAAGAGATTTCTTGAATGTTTGTTTCACTGCGCAATATATACTGTGTACGGCTCATGTCTGCTGAGAAAAACAGAAAATTTGATTCAACGAGTACAGAAGGCCTGTATCCGTTTCTGGGTTGACATCCCAAGGCGAAGCCATATCACACCATACATAAATGATCTTAAAATGCTAAGGATGGCCGCAAGAAGGAAGCTGCATCTGACTGATTTACTATTTCGTGTGGTAAATACTCAAAAACCATTCCGGCTTTTGAGTATCTTTCTACCTTTATGGTAGGCTGAGTTGGAGAAACTAAGATATAGCAAGAGGACTATATACTGTAGCCCCTTTGACACTCCATAAGTATAGGTCTCCCGCTTTCCGAGGTTGTTTTAGGCATGCAGCCACTAGTTGCTGGAACATTCTAAAACCTCCAATACGCAAACTGAAAAATCGAAGACCATTCAAATTAATGGTGAAAAAACTGTACTTAATGGAACAGCTGGAAGCTGCATTGCTCTTCAGCCTTAAATTTATAAATAATCTCCTAATTTTATAACTTTCCAGATTGATACTTACCCTTGTTTTTTTATTCTTTTTTTATCTCTGTTTCCTTGTACCTTTGTGGGTGCATGACTTCGATTTGTTTAGTGATTTTGTATTGATTTTTGTGGGTTTCAAGGGTACTTCTTGGCTTTTGGGCGGATTGCCGCGTGTCGTGACGTGTCATCTCATCTGTTATTCTTGTCAGTCTGGGTTGACGGATGACAGTACTGACAGCTGGCAGTTGAGTTGGTCTCGGACGCGAGGCTATGGTACCGGACTTATGAGTTTACCATAGACACGGCTTGTTTATTTTTGTTACATATAGACACAAACACACGACATAATATTATAAATATTACACAACACTTATTTATTTTATTTGTTTATTTATGTATTTGATTTATTTATTATTTTTCTTGTGTGATGGCATTTGGCAGCATGATATTATGATTAATTGTGCTGGGTGAGATACTGCATGGGTGCGCCATTTTCAGTGTCAAAAACCAGCGCTAGCAATAGTGGATCTGCCCACGTCAGCATAAGCTGAGAGGAGACCAATTTCTACGCACCGAGTAGGGTTCCGTCGAAACCTAAAAATGTATGTTTTTCGCGATTTTCCTTTATCTGTGCTATAAGATATACGACCTTGCTTCGTACCAAATTTCAAGTTCTGAGTTCACGGGAAGTACCTCCGTGTAGGTTTAGATTCCCTTGCGAATATTGAAAATTTGCAGCATAAACGGCTGTATCTTTTGATTGCGTTAGCTTACAAGTTTGATTCTTTCACAGCTTCAAGAGATAGTAGGATTGAGTATTTGATATGAATTTCAGCTTGATCCCCAACGCGTTCCTGAGAAAAAGGGTCTTGACAAACAAACAGACAACAAAGTGATCCTATAAGGGTTCTGTATTTTCCTTTTGAAGTACGGAACCCTAAAAAGTGATAATATACGCAGAATCTGATCTACTTATGTCCCATTTCCTTAGCTCCAGTGAAATGAGAAAATAATGTGACAATAAAATTAAAAGTGTCTCTAACAACATACCTACAACTCTTCATACGGTTTATTTTTATACTCGGTTGCTACTGGGTCGACGATCAACTAAGTATATGTTAATATAATGTATTTACAGTGATTGTATACCAGACATAACCTCAGTATATGCGGTTATGAGGAAATTAAGAACCTGACAACGTTTATAACTCAGATAAACGCATCATAAACGCTTGTTATCGTACATAACGCGATCCCTCGTTTTCCTAAGATAGTTTACCCGCTTAAAGCTCATCTTGGCAGTATAATTACATAGTTGCCATAAGTGTTCAATATTTAACCGTCTGATCATTAGCATTTAAATTATCATAGTCTATGTATAGGTAGAGAGGTTTAATAGAGACCTAGTGTCAGTTTTAATCATATAGTTGCTGTTGCAGTTTCTGTGTTGAACTACCGCGGTAATAATAATACTGCGACTAAAATCTGTGTGATATTATTTGTACTAGCTCTACTTGAAATGTCAAAATAATTTAATTTTGATCTTCTTCTTGTTTTTTTTTAAAGTGGCTCCATCGTTTGTCATTGATGATTTAGCCAATTTCAAGGTAATGCTTGATTAGTTGATAGTCCCGCACAGAGTAACTAGCTCCAGGTGCAGGACAAGAAACGTTATTCGGTATGTGGGAACCCGATATTTGCGGAGCGCCAGAGGTAACTTAAAAAGCCACCAGCCACGCGCTCAGCAAAAATTGAACTCCTTGGATAATACAGTCTGAATGGTCTGTATAGTTCTTTATAATCTATGGTCGGCTGACTAAATCACCCGGCGTCCACCGCACTGTGTGGCGCCACTTGTGTCATTGTCCGTCCGCCATTTCGAGACATTCAAACTATTTTCTCCACGAAATAATCAATATAAAAATCCAATACATATTTGCATATTTCTATGTCAATTCCTATTGTAGGAGTCTAACACTTGTGTGAAACATAGAAATATACACATCGTATCTCAAATCAGTGTATATTTCAATGCCAAACACAGTACTTTAAGTTTTCATTTTACAAAAATAAATGCGATCACGCCAAGTGACCGCCATATTGTTGTTCATACTTTGCAGTTTATAATTTTATTTAAAATGACTAAAGACGACGCGACTGCAAGTACGAGCGAGTTAGCTGCCGCTATTGATGTTAAGTTTCACAGTTTAGCGGGTTCGCATATTACAACAAAAGAAATGTGTTTCATGAGATTGCAAAGACTATTTGATATTTCTAAAAAAGTAGGTACAGACGCCGAACTAGCCGGTGAATTTTGTTCTCGCTATCAAGACTTGCCGCAGTGGCGCGAAAGGTTTGAAAATAGTGTCAGTGCTATAACAGCTATTAAAAAAAGTCTGTATGCGAGTTATGTACCATCCTACAATGATCTATGTAGCTTTGATACTATGTACTATCACATTCGTAGCGTCTATGAAGGTATTTTTTTTTTTTTTTTTTTTTTTTTTTTTTTATATTTAGGTCGACAAATTGACGCCACTCGCCTGATGGTAAGCTGAGGCGGCGTCTGGCAATTGAGGGCGACTCTCACAGTACACAGGAATACTATAGAGAGTGGCCCTCAACTTGACGACCCTGTAATGTGCCTCTTCACGCTTCGCTTAAAGAGCCCAGGGTTATATGTAGGAGGAAACACGTGCGCAGGCAGGGCGTTCCAAGCCACCATCGTTCGGCAGAGAAACGATCGTTTAAAACGCTCGGTTCTCGCGAAGACGGTTTCCACGGTATGAGGGTGACATCTCTGCCCGGCACGCGTTGTTCGGGATCGGAAGGGAGAGGGTGGGATCAGGTTGAAGAGCTCTTCAGAACACTCACCGTGGTAAATACGGTAGAACGCGGCCAAGGAAGCAATTGTTCGGCGCTGGGCTAGCGGCTCAAGGCTTCCCGTTACCTCCGGACAGTCTATAATGCGAACAGCGCGTCGCTGCATAGCGTCGAGTGCGTCCAGCAAATACTTCGCGGAGCCGTCCCAGAGGTGAGAGCAGTATTCAACGCAGGGTCTAATCTGCGTTTTGTACAGCAGACACCTCTGGTGCGGTGTAAAGAATCGCTTTACCTTGTTCAGTATTCCTAGTTTCCGCGAAGCTAGCCCAATACATCTCTCAATGTATTTTGTGTTATTGAGCTCTCGACGAACGTCTATGCCAAGGATGTCTAGATTGTCCTTCATTGGTAATATTGCATTCTGAAGAGTGGGTAGGGGAAGGAAAGGGGATTTTTTCGCTGTAAATGCACACGCCTGTGTTTTGTGAGCATTGAACTCGACCAAGTTCTCGGCACCCCATTGGGAGATACTGTCGAGGCTTCGGTCGAGATCACCCACGAGATGTCGTCTCTCCTCCTCTATCACAGATCGCCCCGCCGTCGGACGAACCGAGTAACTCCCGTGCAATGTACTGTCATCTGCATAGCAATGAATGTTCCCGAGGGAAAGCATATCATTGATATGCAGAAGAAAGAGAGTTGGTGACAGTACGGACCCCTGCGGTACCCCGGCATTCACTTGCAAAAAGCGAGAAGCCTGGCCATCGCAGAGGACCCGCACTCGGCGCTCGTTTAAAAAACTGGCAATCCAGCTGCACAGTTGAGGAGGTAGACCATATGCCGGAAGCTTGGAAAGGAGCGAAGCATGCCAGACCCTATCGAAAGCTTTGGCGATGTCCAGGCTAATAGCCAAGGACTCGCCAAACCTTTCCATAGCCTCACCCCATACATGCGTGACGAATGCCAGGAGGTCACCCGTTGATCGTTTTGGCCTGAAGCCATATTGCCGATCATTGATTAGCGAGTGATCCTCCAGGTATCGCATGAGCTGCTTATTAATAAGAAGCTCGAGCACCTTGCAAATGACTGAGGTGACAGCTATGGGTCGATAGTTGCCTGGATCGGATCGATCCCCTTTCTTGGGGATCGGTTGTACGTTCGCCTCCTTCCAGGCCTCCGGCACGAGGCCTGTAGAGTATGACAGGCGGTACAGACGCGTTAATACTGGAGACAACTCAGCAGCACATTTTCGTAGCACCACCGCCGGAATGCCGTCAGGGCCACTGGCTTTCCGCGTGTCGAGTGACCGCAGCACTGCCCGTACATCACATTGCCTGATAACAATATCAGGCATAGTGTGGCCACAGTTGGCGATGGCGGGGGGCTGCAGGCCACGGTCATCGACCCGGGAATTAGCCGCAAAGAGGTCTGCGAGCATGTCCGCCTTCTCTTGGGCTTTGTGAGCCAGTGATCCATCAGGAAAACGCAGTGGTGGCAGCGAGGGTTGACAAAAATTTGACTGTACGGCTTTGGCCAGTTGCCAGTATCCACGGCTGCCCGTGGGATGGGATGTGAGCTCCTGACCAAGCCGCGCGACGCGCTGGGCATCCGCTCTCTTGAAGGCCCTCTTGCTGAACCTAGTGGCCCGATTGTACGCTGCTTTGAGGCGGTTCACGTTCGGGTCACGTGCCGCCCGAGCCCTGACCCAGGCGCGATATGCCGACTGTTTTTTCTGGACAGCCTCGGCACATTCACGCCCGAACCAGGGGCGAGCTTTGCGGATGCTGGCGACATCAGTGAAAGGGATATAATATTCTATCCCTAGACTGATCTCGCCAGCAATGGCAGCAGCGCTATCCGAAGGCGCCTTCCCTACAAAGCAGCGCTGGCTCCACGGGATGGACGCAAAGTAATCGCGGAGACCGTCCCAGTCTGCCGACGAGTAGTGCCATAGTCGTCGAGTCATTTGTTCAGCACGAGCAGGCGGTGGCACTTGGAAGCTGGCGTGCACCACACAGTGGTCGGATGTGCCCAGTGGGGCGCGTACCGACACACTGTACTCGGCTGGGCGACTCGTCAGCAGTAGATCCAGCAAGGCGGGCGTGTGGTCTGACCTGTCAGGTATCCGGGTGATCCCCCGTACCATCTGGGTCAGCCCGAGGGAGAGAGCGAATGCATGGGCGGTTCGTCCCGCATGATCGGTCCTAAGGGACCCCAGCCACTCAACGTGATGACCGTTAAAGTCCCCCAGGAAAACCAGGTCAGCGTTCGGGAACCGCACCTGCGCATCGTCAGCCATCTCGCTGAGGTATTCGAAAAGCCTTGTTGTCCCAGTGTCCCCTGTGTGGGAGCGGTAGACGCACACGTAGATCTGGCTCATGGAGCCATGATCCACGTGCAGCCAAAGGACGGAGTAGGAGGGGTTCTCCAGACAGCGCAACCGGCGGCAGCAAACATCCGCCCTAACGAACACGCACACCCCGGCTTTATCGCGGAATTGTTCTTCAATGATATAGCCCGGGTAACAGAGGTACGACGTGTCGTCAGGGCGGCGTATCTGTGTCTCCGTTAGGAACATCACAGAAGGCCGTGCCGACTCCAGGTGATGGTGGACGGTATCGAGGTTTGCATGGAGTCCGCGGATATTCGCGAACTCCACCTCAAACGAAGTCAACTTTGTGGGGTTTCTAGGGGCCGCTGTGTACCGTCTATTCTCTTGTTGCACTGTCATTTTGAAATATGGGGAAGCGTGAAGACAGGGCGATATTTGGTGCGGCAGTAAGTGACAAAGTGCAGAGGCTAGCTTCGTCTAGAACCGTGTGGTTAGGTCGGAGCCGACCCGCCGGACGGAAGGGCTCCCAAACCCCCCTGATGCAAGGCCGCCGCTACCCCACACCGGTTACCACCCGGAGCGGCGACCCCACAACAGGATTATGCGCAACATGTGGGGCAGCCTACTGGGGTGGTTGGTCCCAGGCGGGCCCCATGACTATGTTGCGGGCGGCCGCGGCAACGCCGTTGCTAAGGGTCTCCCTGGCCGGCGAATCGACCCACACCACCCACACTAGACTCCGCTTCGCCCCCACTGGACCCCTGCCTGCCGCACCATACACCGCCCCGGGCCCGGCAGTGCAGCTGCTCAACCCCTAACGCAACCCAGCCTGGGCTGGGTTACTTGGGGGGCTTTAGCACAGCTGCACGGTGGTACCCCCCCGGACCAACACTGTTGTACCACCTGGTATCCACGTAGGGGCCAAAGCCACCACATGGGTACCGTAATATACGAACCTCGTCCGTTAATCAGCAGGTGCGCCACTAGCAGGTGAGGTCGCTGGGGCCCGATAGATGTAAGAAGGGCCCCTTTGCACCCAAAAGAGACCACCCAAAAAAGTATTTTTGGTTCCAGTGAATCAAATAGTGATCAGTTGAATAAAACTTGTAAAAGTGAAAGTCAGTGCGCGAAACCTAGGCTACCTAAGTTGGAACTATTTCCTTTGATAGTAAACTTGAAAACTGGCCTACTTTTCGAGACACATTTCTCAGCTTAATTCATAGTAATAGTAGAATAGCGAATATCGAATTTTATTATTTACTTTCGGCGGTGAGCGGTCCCGCATTAACTATCGTGAAGTCTATGCCAGTTACGTCAGACAATTATCCTATTGTTTGGTCTACTTTAGTGAAGCGATATGACAACAAACGCGCATTAGCTACTAATTATTTAGATAAAATATTTAATTTTAAAACGTTAGTTACCGAATCTGTCACGGGACTTAACGAATTCTTACAGACATATCAGGAAAACGTTAAGGCCTTACAGCTGCTCAAGGTCAACAACCTATCGGGATTTATATTATTTTATGTCGCTTTGCGTAACTTAGACTCCGTCACTAGGCGCGAGTTTGAAAAAGAGATTGGACAGTCTGAGATACCTACTTATGAGGAATTAATACTATTCGTGGAGAAATACGTACGTGTTCTCGAGATGGCTGGACACATTCCTGGTTTTTCGAAGGGTGCTGGAACCGTCTACCACAAAACCTAGGAAAACATAGCGAACGACCTTGTCGTCAGCTGTTACAAGTACAAGTACAGACAAAAGTGTTGTGTCAATGAAATCCATTAAGTGTCTGTACTGTACAAAGATGCATTCTATTTATCGATGCACCGAATACATCGACCTGACACCGGCGCAGCGTCTCGATAAAATCAAACAATTACGTCTATGTGAGAATTGTTTACGAGAACATTCGATCGACAACTGTCCGTCTACGGTACGATGTACAGTGTGCAAAAATAAGCATCACCACACATTGCACATAGATTCTCTTGCAAATTCGAATACTAGTGCTCGGTTAACTTGACAGTTTTGCTCGGCACCGCTATTATACACGTCGCAGATTGTTGGGGCCGGTTCCATACCGTACGTGCTTTAATTGATAGCGGCGCCATGACGAGCTACATAACTCAAAACTGTGCAAAACCTTTAAACGAGACGCGACGTCAATGTCACTTTGAACCCATTGGGCTGGGCGGTAGTTTGGTCAAGGATTTCGGTTTAACTACATGCAATGTTAAACCACGACATTCTCCTGGTCCTGTACTGAAGACGGACGCGGTGATAGTCGCCAGTATAGCTGGTAATTTACCCGATAAGATTGTTACAGAATTTCAACATATAAGGTTAGCTGACCCAGGGTACTATCGACCTGTGGCTATAGATATGTTACTCGGCGGTGATCTGTTTCCATATATTTATGACAGTCAAAAGATACTTCCACGAGAATCTGGTTTACCTGTTGCTATGAGCTCCATTTTCGGTTATGTTCTTGTGGGGCAGACAGACATCTGTCACTCCAGGGATCCTACAACTACCAACGCGAATCGCTCTGGCTCTTTCTGCGCGTTTTCCACAATAGAACAAGTTATGCGATCGTTTTGGGAAACAGAAGAAGTACCATCTAACGTACCGCTAAGTCCGGAGGAAGAGCAGGCAGAACACTTGTTCGCGAAAGGCCACAGGCGTGACACTTCGGGTAGGTATATAGTGAGGTATCCGTTTCGTGAGTCGGTGGAATTGGGAGACTCGAGTGAATGGCAGTTCGGCGACTTCGTAACTTAGAGTCAAAATTGGAAAGAGAACCTGAGCTTAAAATACAGTACCATAAATTCATGCGTGAATACGAGGACTTCGGACATATGACCTGTCTTGGTGATACCCGGGATGTGGTATCGAAATACATCATACCGCATTTTTGCATCATTAAGTCTAGCAGTTCCACTACGTCTCATCGTGTGGTATTTGATGCGTCAGGTAAGTCATCTAACAGTTTGTCGCTGAATTCAGTCGTACTTCCAGGCCCTAAACTGCAGGCAGATTCGTCTTCACGAGGTTTGTTTGTCTGCAGACATCTGTAAAATGTATCGCCAGATTATCGTGGACCCTGACCAGCGATCTTATCAACACATTCTGTGGCGCTATTCTTTAGATCAACCAATCAAAAAATACTCTTTGAATACCCTCACCTATGGCGTGGCTAGCTGTCCCTACTTAGCTATTAAGGTACTACATACGTTAGCAGATAATGAACGTGAGAATTACCCTAGGGCTCCTTTGGCTCCTTTTTGGCTTTTGGGCTTTTTGGCTCCTTTGTTAAAGACTGCGTTTTTTATGGACGATTTTCTGTGGTCGGTGCTGACTGTCGAGGAAGCGCTAACCATTCAACAAGAAATCATGCAATTGTTGGAGACAGGTGGGTTTGTTCTTCGAAAGTGGTCTAGCAATTGCAATCAGGTTCTCGACAAGCTCAACGAGGATCATCTTGAAAAACCAGTGACCTTTGATGATGAAAAGAATTTAGCCATTAAGGTGCTGGGGCTTCAGTGGTTACCTGCATCGGACGCCTTTTCCTTCACAGTCACGCCACCTAGCCATATTGTTTCAAAGAGAACGGTACTGTCACAGATCGGTCGACAGTTCGACCCCTTGGGATTTGTGGCACCGTGCACCTTTTACGCTAAGTGTTTCATGCAAGAACTTTGGACTCGCCAGCTCGACTGGGACCAAAGTCTCCCATCTGAATTGACTTCGCAATGGCAGTCCTACGTGAAGGAGCTTCCCTTGCTATCGGATATACGTCATGACCGTCATGTGGCCGTGGCCACACCGTCCCTGTATCAACTACTGGGATTTTGTGATGCCTCGTCCCTTGGTTACGCGGCAGTCGTATATTTACGGACAGTAAATCTTACCGGTAAGGCCAAGGTCAGTTTGCTCATTGCGAAGTCCAGGGTGCCCATTTGCTAGCAAAACTTGTCAAGTATGTTCAATCGATACTCCGTGATCGGTGTAGTTCATACACGAGATGTTGTTGTTTACAGATTCGTCGGTGGTGTTAGCTTAGTTGAATACACCTGGTCACACACTTAAAACATTTGTTTCTACTAGGGTGTCTAAAATTAATGACAGTGTACCCTGTGAGTGTTGGTATCATGTCAGTGGGGTAAACAATCCTGCCGATATCTGCTCTCGTGGAGCTTTACCGTCAGTCTTGCTAGCCACGCGAGAATGGTTTATAGGACCAGACTGGTTCGATCTAGATCGCCTACACTGGCCAATTAGAACCATGGACGAGTTTCGTGACTGCAACCCGCCCGAACTTAAGTGCGTCAAGACAGTTTTAGTCTCAACTGAGGCTGATTCAACCAGCTGGCATTACACTATAATCGAAAAGTATTCTAGTTTTAGTAAATTGATCAATGTGGTATCACGATGCTATCAGTTTATACGTAACTGTAGACTGCCATCAGGCGCACGTACAGGCTGTCTAACCGTGACAGACACTAGGCGCCGCGCCCACAGTATATTAGTGAAAACCGTACAAGAGCATCATTTTGGTAGTGAAATGCAGGCATTAGTAAAGGGTGGTAATAGTAATTCTTCTTTAAAGAAACTCAACCCTTTCATTGACCCTGATTGTTTCCTCAGGGTGGGGGGTCGACTTTCCCAGTCAGAGTTATCTTACCAACAAAAGCACCCTCTTTTACTTCCTAAAGATGCCCACTTCACAAAGATTCTAATTGATCATTTCCACATTATTTACTTACATGTGGGTTCTCGCACACTTCAAAGTCTACTAACACAAAAGTATTGGATCGTCAGCGCTCGTAATGCTATTAGGTCGCGAACTAGGCAATGCATTTCTTGTTTCAGAGCAACTCCTACGAGTCGACAACCCTTAATGGGTGAACTACCTAAATATCGCTCTCAGGATGTTCATGTATTTCACACTGTTGGTGTAGACATGGGCGGACCGTTTCCTACAAAAGAGTCAACGCGTAGGAACGCTCGCATCTCCAAATCCTATCTTTGTGTGTTCGTGTGTTGTGCGACACGGGCAGTTAATTTAGAAGTGTTGTCATCACTAAGTACGGAATGTTTTTTGGCATGTTTCGATCGATTTACAGCTAGGAGAGGTTTGTGCCATTCTATCGTTTCAGATAATGGTACGATAACGGTACGTTCGTGTCCACAAATAAACAATTAAGTGAAATAACTAAATTTTTAAACGACGAATCGATTAATATCAATAACGGTTTTGTATCTCATGGTATTGTTTGGCGATTTAATCCCCCAACGGGCAGTAATTTCGGTGGACTACATGAGGCCGTCATTAAAGGGGCCCGCGCTCTCTTACGACGCACCATTGGTACCAGAGCGTTATCATTCGAGTAGCTGGGCACACTATTCATACGGGTTGAAGCCGTACTGAACTCGAGACCTCAGTGCGCGCTGTCCAGCGACCCGACCGAATTTCAAGTGTTAACACCGGCACATTTCCTCATAGGTAGGGAGCTTCTGTCTGTACCGGAGAACAGTCTTACAGATCTTTCTGGCTCTAGACTGGATCGATGGCAACTTGTCCAACAGATGTCTCCACAATTTTGGAAACTCTGGATACAAGATTACTTACATACTTTACAAACACGCCAAAAATGGCACAGTTCTTCAAACAATTTACAACTCGGTGATCTTGTTCTTATAAATTCAGATGCCCCGCCACTCAAATGGGCACTAGGTAGAATTACGAAACTGCATAGTGGCCCCGATGGCGTGGTCCGTGTAATTCGTATAAAAACATCGAACGGCAACGAACTTACTCGTCCAGTTTCAAAAGTAAGCCCGTTGCCTCTCGAACACAACTTTTAACTAAACTATAATTCCTTACTTAGATTTAGTTTATTTTATTTTTATACATTATACAGTCCATTGTTCTAACTTTAATTACACTATATCTCAATATATAATTTATCTATTCAATTACACATGTTATACATCCTCCTACACTGAAACTAGTTAACAAATTCTACCGAACTTGGTATCGTAACTGGGAAATCCTTGCGGATTTCGGTGGGGGGAAATATATAATTCTTTATAAGCTATGGTCAGCTGACATTCACCCGGCGTCCGCAACACCTGTGTGGCGCCACTTGTCATTCTACGTCCACCATCTTTGAGACGTTCAAACTATTTTTCTCCACATAATAATCAATATTAAATAATTTAACAATCCAAAAACTGTTCAAAGTGAAGTGTGGTTGTGTAATAACAGCAGCTGACCATCGGCGCCGGTTTTCAACAGGATTCAAGGAGCGTGGGTGAGTCAATCTTACTGACCTCATTTTAAAAAGTCAAATTAATAATTAAATGGGCTATCGTCATACAGGTGGCGTGTTCGGTAGTGCATCCGCTTTCGACGCCGGAGTCTCGGGTTCGATTCCCGATCGGGACAAACTTTGTGTGAAGACAGATACGTTTGTACTGAAGTCTGGATGTTTCCTATGTATAATATGTATGTATTTACAAAAAAAAATGTATATAAGTAATTATATCTGTTTATCTAGTACTCCTATCACAAGCTCTGCTTAGTTTGAGACTAGATGGCTGTTGATGTCATTACAAAGATTAGGTATTAATTGTAGGTAAGTTTACTGTAACTCGTTCAACCGCTTGTTTTGAATGTCTAGATCGCGCTATCGTTTGATGACCGACCAGTATGTAAGTAGTTTAAACAAGACAATGTAATTCGTACACCTGGTTTTGCTGTGGTTTATATATATTCACCTATTAAATAGTGGTATATGTTTACTGTGGTTTTTTTGCGCTTTATTATACCCAAGTCGACCCGGGCGTAAACAATGGCGTTGTGTGAATTGTCCTAACATATTTATTTTATTATTATTTCTTATTTACACTATTCTTAATTCATAAATCTAAATATAATCTACTGGACAAAAATGTTAATAACGTTAGCTAAAATAATGACATGATTTTGTGTGTAATAGTATAATTATAATTGACAGTATAAAATATGTTCTGTTTGTTTTAATTAATATTGTTATTTGGTAATGTCATTTTATTAGTTTTATTATTATGAGTTCCGACTAGTAATGCAGATGACATTTTAATTGTAATGTACCTACCTATCTACCTTCCATTTATCTTTTTCGTACGCCAATCTCTGGTAGACCATAGAGAAACACTATTATGTATTTTTTAAGACCTGTAATGTACACAAAATAAATGATTGATTGAAAAGTAATCATGGACGCGGGGCCTTGAACTACGAGTACAACCTGTAGCTTCAAATAAATCACACGCGCACACCCGTAATTAGTTAAACTAATAAGACATAATTCCGCCGGGCGCCACTGGAAATACCTTCTGAGTGTGAACCAGAAGTGGCGTCGAGAATTTAAAAAAATAAGACATTATTTTCAAAATAAACAATGCTATACAGTTCTAGTCGTTAAACATGAACTGGCAACGGCCTCCTCACATGGAGGAGCACTAAAACCATTTACCTAATTTACTTATAGGTAGGCTTATAAACATAAGGTATGTGCTTACTCAGATGGTAGGTACAACTGTCTCCTCCAACGGGGGCATTAACTCTGAGTAATTTATAGAAACAAAAAAAGTAATCCCAATGGAAATTGATGTTGTTTAATAAGGTCAGCTGTAAGCCTTATTTATAGCTGTGGTGAATTTATTATTGTTAATAACGCTACTTTGTATTCATAAACACCGGACAGCAAATGCAATCATATCCTAAAACAGGCCTAAAATACGAGATACCTACATACTTCTTATTAATTAATACTTGAAAAGTAATTTGTGTGGTTTACAGAAGTTTACAAACAAAGATTTCGGCATACAATACCAATGAAATTGAAGTAATAATAATAATATTTAATACTCTAAACTGCTACATAGCGCCGCGTATCTTTCTGCTAATGACATAATTATGTGTGAAAAATTGTGAAATTGAAATTATAAAGTATAATGAGTCTTTTATAACCAAAAATAGCATAACTATTGACAAGGTAAATATGAGTCCCTCTTCTAGTGTGGGTGGTGTCGACCTAGTGAAATTGTTCAGTCGCCCAAGTGGGTAACGAATTGACAAGAACTCAGTTCTTCCTACCTACTTTAAATATGTCTGTGAACCGCCATAATGCTCAGATGAAAGATCACTTTTTAAGCTAGCGTGTGAAATGAGTTGCTAACTATTTCACAGATTAGTCAGTGTACCTGGCTGGCTATGAGGATATGGTAAATGCGTTTTTGTTAGGAGTGGGTTCACGTCAGTTGTGTGGTGAACAAGTGAACTCACGTTTTCGAAACGCAAGATCAATGTCTTCCACCAAGCTACGGATATTTACGAGTATAAAGGTCTTAATTGGAGCATAATCTGTTGCACTGAATACGACATTGGAAAGCAATTTAACTGAAGATTTTTTATATTTCAAAGTTTATGTCGATTGTAACCTTCGCGGAAAGAATTTTTTGTTGAGGCCGCGGCCGCACGTCCGTTGCCGGGCGTCTCTGGTTTACACGCAGACGGTATTTTCAGTGGGCACTGAAAGAATGTACTATCTTTTTTCGGTGTTATTAGGGTTGATTATTCTTGTTACCAAGAATACTTCATTTTGCGGTCAATCTGCAATAGGCGCGCACGAAGAATATGGTCCCTTTAATTATTAATTCGCGATGAAATATTTTTTGCAGGTACGAAACGCAAAAAAGACTTTTCAAATTTTTAGTCAAGCTATATGCTCTTACACACCTAAACACATAGACCAACGCGGTCGTCATATACGCTGTCGCCGTATACGACGGGACAAGGCATTATGCATTTCCCCGATACATAAAAGTCTGCCATGTTTGGTGCGGGGGGGGGTCATCGACACGCACACATTCTCAGACGCTCAAACCCAATCGGGTGCCACTACGAAACTCACACATGACAATAAGAATAACACATTAACATTTTCACAAACACATACATATACATTTTGTACCGGCGGATTTCTCGCGTAGCGGATAAGAATCGCCATACAGCGCGGGAATGCCGCCGCCATGATGGGCACCCTACCGCGGGGCCCAAACTTTTTACATTTTTTTTAAAATAGTAATAATTAAATTTAGTATTAATTTCATTTTCTATTGTACCTAGTATATAATAATGTATATTTTTATAAATAAATGTATATTTTGTATCGTACACTATAATGACAAGACAACCAGTTACCGCCCACTTTTGCTGTAACAGTGTCGATACACGATATCGATAAATTTGATAAATCGACTAGGAAAATCAGGTTTCAAAAATGTCACTAACGTGGATGTCGTTTATGAAAACAAGACTTTTACTATTCATAAACATATAAATAAGTATTATTTTATAAAATTACAATATTTACAAAGTTCGTGGAACAATTCATTGACGTCGTCACTGACTGAATACTTCCCAGAATGCTGGCAGCAATGACCACCCTGGAAAGTAACATTCAAAAAGTAAGACCAAAAATATTAACATCTGTGGGTTCCTTACGCCTACTGCAGAACTTTCTGCAACCACCAGTAAAATTCATAATCTTGGTTGTATCCAAAAGTTTTGTAGGATCATTTTGGTTTGTGCAAATATTATAAGTTCGAATATCACAAACACGAGCGAGCGGCCACTGTACCCGTTGCTATTCAGAGGGACATTTCCCTGGATATCTCTAGCTAAAAAAATGATTAAGATTGGATTTTGGTATGAGTATACCAGTTTCAACATTTTGTACGATATAATATAAAAATGTGTGACTGTGATTGAAGGAGAAAAAGTGGACCAAGTGAAAGAGTTCGTGCACTTTGGGTCCAAGTTTACAAGGGGTAAAAGGTATTATGACGATGATATTAAACGAAGAGTTATGGCAGGGAATCAAGTGATTGGGTAACTGCATAACTTTATGAACAGCCAGAAGGTCCGGTCAGAAGGTCCCGTTGGCTGTGCGTAGAGGAGTGCTTGTCCCTACACTTTTGTACGGTAGTGAATATTGGGTGTGGCAGAAAAGCATGAAAGTAAAATAAATGCAGTGTGGAGTGAAACTGAGAAGTTTGAAAAGTATGGCTAAAGTGGGGAACAGCCGCGTGATACGGGAACTATGCGGTGTGTAGTGATCTAGATAAAGGGATGCTTAGATGGTTCGGGCAGGTAGAAAAGATGGATGAAAGGAGATTTAAACCTTTTTGCATTTGCAATTTTTTATCGATATCTAAGTTGGTACATCGTGTTGTCATGGCGACATATAACAAAGTAATTGTCAGGATTACTGTTAGCATGGCATAGGATGAATTTGTCGATAACCAATGATATCGCAGAAAATTCCGAACGCGTGACTCAATTAACACATTTTTTTTAATTTCCTGCGATATTATTGGATAACGACAAACTCTTCCGAGTCATGGTAAGGGAGAGTGACAACACTCATGTTAGTCGTTCGACCGATCAGCGGACTTTAGACACCATGTTGATAGAAACATCCAAATATAATACTGTGATTATTGCAAATAAATAGGTTTATAAAGAAATTAATAATATAATTTGATTATTAAATATTAGATGGAAATTAAAGGATCGCTTTTACAGCAAAAAACTGAACATTTTAGTGTAATGTCATATCAGCCGCGTAACTAGATTTATTCTAGTGAGTTTTCAAGACGCTAAGTTGTTTTATTCCTAACTTATGACCCATAGGCCATAATCATGTGAGCGAGGGGAACGCCTGTTATGGCGGCGGTGTGCCTAAACACGAACAAGTACTTACCTATCTATACTACTATTATAAAGAGGAAAGATTTGTATTTTTGTGTGTATGTTTGTAATGAATTCTTTCACCATTAAAAAGCTACATTCAACCTGAGTAATATAGGACCGGGAACGAGTCAACTAAATCACGCGGGCGGAAATGCGGCGATCAGCTATTCTGTAATAAAAAGGTAAGAATATTATGAGAAACTTTGTGGTTATTGCCTACTTTATCAGGTTGTAAAGAGCCAATGGATTTAATGGCAACTGAGATTGGAATATGAGAGGCCATAAAAACATATGTTATTTCAGCGTGAATTGCATGGATTACATCGTACAGTGACTATTCACAGAAAAAACATGTAATTTTTATTTTGTGGTAGCGAGTACAGTCTTTGGGTGCACCTGGTCGCCAGTCTGTCGGATTGAATCCCCCATCTCGAAACAAATATTATTTACGTGATCTACAGATACTCAGTGATAGTCAGAATCCTGGGTGTTTCTATAAAATGTTAATTTTTAGTTTTTCTAGCACAAGTAGCTTTTATTGTACGATATTTATTTATTATATTTCTACATAGGAAGGGGCTCGTGGTTTAGTGGTAGTCGAGTAGGTTAACACATTGCAAAGGTTAAGAAACATCAAGCCATGTCTCTCCAGCGGGAGTGGGTGGAACACGGCCATTGCGTGCTGTGGGGCAAAGGCCCCACAGCACCAGATTCACTCACCGACGCAGGATAAAACCCTACCCCAACGACGCCGTTCTCATCCCGACCAAACCCCCGTAGAGACCACAAAGGTCCCTCCGTGCACTTGGATCCATTGAATGAGTCCATTGATGGATGCAAGTACACTTTTTCCTCCACCTGAGTCCATCGTACCAGTCAATCTAGCGATGGGGAGTCCTCTCTCACCGCTTTGTGCAGATCTTTTCATGGACCATATTGAGCGCCAAATTTTTGAGAATAATTTGTTTGGACCGTTTTTAAAGTATTGGTACAGATACGTGGATGATATTATTTGTTTATGGACTGGAAGTATAGACGAATTAAATAATTTTTTGACATTTATTAATACTATACACACCAATATTCAATTCACAATAGAAATAGGACATAAGAAATTGAATTTTCTGGACATCGAAATAGAATTAGTTGACCACTAACATCACTTTAAAATTTACAGGAAACCCTCGTTTACAAACAATATTATTCCGGCGGATTCTAATCATCCTATGAACCACAAACACGCCGCTTTCCATTCCATGATACATAGACTAATATCGATACCAATGTCCAGAGAATCATTTGATAAAGAGTTAAATGTAGTAAAAGCAATCGCAACCAATAATGGCTACTCAACGAAGTTGATTGATGGTATGGTAGCACGAAAGAGGTCTAGGGCAGCTCTGAGTTTGGCATATCAGGCGGACGCACCAACTTCGGAGAATAAAAGATGGGCGCGCATCCCGTACATAGGCCATGTGTCTTATAGATGCTCTAGATCTCTAGGCACGGTAAAACCAGCATTCTATACTAGCCATTGTTTGAGGCGTTTGATAGGCAATAGCTCAGACAGAACTCCCATACGACAAAAGAGCGGGGTGTATGAACTTAGTTGTGCACAGTGTGACAAAAAATACATCGGACAAACTGGTAGGTCTTTCCATACCAGAGTTTTCGAACACACTAGTGCTTGGAAGTTAAAAAAGACTGAGTCGAATTTCGCAGAACATCTTATTATGGAAAATCATATCTTCGACCCAGAATCTAATTTCAGAGCGTTACATATATGCGACAAAGGTAAGAAGTGGACCACCTTGGAAGCTCTAGAAATTAATAAGCTGTTGTTGGGCAACCGCGATGCGTTACTGAACCAACAACTGGATCTCAATAATTCACCGCTTTTAAAATATTTTACAATGTAAATTGTCATCCACGTGTCTGACTGATATAACAATTTGACATAATTTGGAATTTAACTGTTTTTAATGAGTAGGTTTTCAAGATATTAATAGTTTTATATTTATAATTAGTTGGACATATTATTACTAGTTGACATGCATTATTTGGCATAATAGATTATTTGACATGTGTGGTTTGAAGGGATGTGACATTCTTCTTTGACAGATTTGGGATTTGATTTTTTTTTTTTTATTGTTTGTAATGTTGTAAGTTATAAATTTAATTTTGACATGAGCCATTTTAATACCAATTCAGTAATGAAATTTGACATTTTACTGTAATAATTGAGAAACATTAAAATTAATTTGGAGAAGGGTAATTTTTCCCTACTTTTTGGGTAAATTTCTTATACTGTGACATTAACTTTATTTATATGCCTACCCACATTAGTTTTTGTTTTATATTATAATCAAGTATGGAGGCCAGTCTTAGCTTCACGATTATTTAACACAAAGTATTTGAAATGTTTTTTAAAATATGTGATGTGAATAAGTGTGGAGCACCTTTGAAGATGCCATAGAGCGAAACGGGTCAGGTCCTACTAATAATTAAAAAATTGTGGAATATCTGTACAAGTGAGTCATTTCATAATGTATTACTATATGTTCCACCAAGTGCCGACTCTAGAAGTAGGTACTATGGGCAGAAAAAAAATCCCGTGGTACTACTTCAATGTTCTGGTTTTATAACCCTTTAAAATATTAATATTTTATGACTTTATATTATGGTCAGTCTCTCTAATCTTGAAGGCTCTTATGTTGTTATGTATTCCTGGTACATTTGAGGTTTGTCTTTTATAATAGACAATCATTTTCATCTGTCCTCGGTGCACCTGTTGACACATTTAAACAAACTAATCGGATCGAGATTCGAATGAGATTTCGAGAGTGCTTATGTAGTTCTGTAGTCCTAGTATTTTATTCGAGGTTCGTGTCATTTATAATAAAATATGGCCTCACCATCAATGTGACTAACGAAATATGGGTACAATAAACAGCTCTGTCTACCTCATCAAAGCATGAAACAGAAGAATCTACATGACATTTTTTAAGCACGATCAAAGGTTAACGGTTTCTGAACTAGATGGGAAGAAAAAATTTCCCGTGGTACTCCCAGTGGTACTACCAGTAATACCACGGGCAACAAAGGGATTTTCATTAGCCGTAACAAGCAGACAGGGAAAATTTAAAACAATTTTTTTATGAAGGTATAAAAAAATAAAAATAAAACTGGAGGATCCAAGTGCACCTTAAAGTGTCTTAGAATCCATTATTTGGAATTGACTGGTATGATGGACTCAGGTGGAGGAAAACGTGTACTTGGATCCATCAATGGACTCATTCAATGGATCCAAGTGGACGGAGGGACACAGGTGGTCAAAGTTCGCCGGGCGTCACTGGAAATACCTTCTGCCGTCTGCGTGTGAACCAGAGACAACGGTTAGAGCGGCCGCGGCCTTGGGCCGCGGAATTAAAATATCCACTCGCTACACGGAAAATATCCAAGTTCAGCAGCATCGCAGTTAGACTGGAAAACGACCACAAATGAGTTGGGAAAAAAGGCTCGGTGGATGACATTATATGCATACATATACTCATGTTATGCTTTTTTTTTTTTTTAGTTCCGCGACCAAGGCCGCGGCCGCTCTAACGTCCGTTGCCGGGCGTCTCTGGTTACAGGCAGAACGTATTTCCAGTGGCGCCCGGCGGACTTTGACCACCTCTGTGGTCTCTGCGGGGGTTGGGTCGGGATGAGAATCCCGCGTCGTTGGGGGTAGGGTTTTATCCCGCGTCAGTGAGTGAATCTGGTTGCGTGCTATGGGGCAAAGGCCCCGCAGCACGCAACCCTTCTAGCCTGCTTCTGTAAGGACGACGGGTGGCGATCCCGCCGTCCTCAGGCCCCGATCATGGAGGTCGATGGTCTTGGGCGTAGATGAGTCTGCGGTGGCCTCGCCGCTGACTACGGAACTCGGCGGGGAGGGCACGCTCCCTCTCACTCTCGGCCGCCTCCTTCGCGAGCACGACTTGCTCGCAGAAGGACACGGCCGCGTTCCACCTACTCCCGCTGGAGACCATGCTTCAAGCCATGAGAGGGTATCCACGCCCAGACCCACTACGAGGTCCCGGCGCTGACTCGCCCACGCTGAGCACTCCACCAACGTGTGGAGTGCGGTGTCGTCGTCGGAACTCATGTTATGCTAACCTATCCGCCGACACGTCATGCTTAAATTAGACTCATATTGTTAAAGTTTGCGTATCGAATAGCGCGGGTACAGAATGTTAAATGAGCTAACAACTAATTACTACCGCCTTGTAGAGAAGAACTCGTTAGAAGTACGTACACTGCGTATCGTCGCGAAATGCCAAGAATTAGAAATTTCCCTTGCGTTATCTAAGTTTCATTATTTTTGTTACAAGATGAGGTGAACAGTTCACGTGAATGTATGATTTGAAAATTCATTAGTTATCCACTGAATTGTGGTAAATTACTCGTATTTCAAATGCGGTATTTCAATCTCGTTAGGTAGGTACTCGTTTCCACTCACTCAATGATAACTGTTCACTTAATGATTATATTAATTTTCTATAGAATGTTATGCACCTCCATGGTGGTCGGTGATAACATGAAATGCAAATATAATGAGGTAAGTCTTCTTTTATCAGTACTGTTATTTGTCTTAGTTTTGAAATACATATACTTAGGTACTTACATACAGAAGTGAGTATATTTTCTCTAGTTTCTACACAAGAAGTCTCATTGAAATTATGCCTCCTTTCTACCTATAGTTTATCAGCTACTTATATACCGAATTTCAAACCCAAATACAGTGCGGTTAGAGCCTGACGACGGAATATTACTTACCTATTACTAAGGATTAGAACTGTCGTGGTCGACAGACTAATGCCCTTTATCTGCCACATTACTATTTATTATTCAACTTTATCCATTACTCGTAGCCATCGGTTCACTTTCATGAGTCCTGTTGTTTGAGTTGTTGACGTGTCTTGATCTGTTTTCAGGATCGTATCTATCTTAAGCTTCTTCATTTAACGTACCGTCAAACCGTAATAACAAACATCTGACTTCCAGGTGTGTATTTTCTGGTTTGTAAAGATGTCACTGGTTGCGTGCAAATACTTGTTCACATTTCTCCATAATTTTGATTCTATCTGTACGTTTCCTAACCAAATTGTTGAAAATAGGTAGGTACATATAAAGAGAAGATAATAACCTTGGAAACATACGTAATAGTGGAAAATTCGTGTAAAAACTTTGTTTTTTATTATTATTATCGTTTCTTTATTTACAATGTGTAAACATACAAAATAGCACAATAAAAACCACAGAGGTTTGTCCTTATGCTAACAAAAACGCATTTTACATAATAATTATATCAGCTTACTTGAACATCTTAAACAAGATAATATATCTTGTTTGTCGAGATCTGCATACACAATAAATAACAAGCCTTGTGAGTCCGGCAAACAACCACAATTGGTGGTACCTACCTCCTACCTACCTACACAACTGTGGCTATCCACCAAATCACTTAGGTATGTAACAAATACCTACAAGTTTAGCTAGTAATCTATTGAACAATATGTAGGTAAGCTACTATTGTCTTAATTTCGGCAAATTCTGCAGAGTGGAAATAATCTTTGTGAATAGTTAAGCTTACACGAGAAATAGACATTTCCTTTGTCGTGCATTTTTCCACATTTGCTGAGAATATTAAATGAGAAAGTAAAAGCTTGGAAAATAATTTACACACACACACATATCACGCCTATATCCCCGAAGGAGTAGACAGAGGTGCATTACACACCCACAATTTGCCACTATTTTTAATAATTTACCACACCATTTCACCACACACACTTAAACAGCACTTAACTAAATAAAACAATTTAAGTGGGCTGTATTTTGTTTATTCCTCTTTTGGTCTCCCAAAGTGCCCGAACCTAACAAGGCTTGTTTCCTATTACGTGGGATCAACAAAGTGGTGAAATGTGGGCACATTGAGCACCTCTGTTCAACCCTTTCGAGAATATAGACGTGATGTTGTGTATATGTGTTGGATTTAAAAATAGTTTCCTGTAATTTTTGTCAGACAATTCTTGAATACTTAGATAATCTTCAATCATTGCTTACATACAACCAATGACTAAGACGAAGAACCTATTTAACCATAAGTTGATTGAGTCCATTGGTATACAATTCGCAACAATAATAATACGTAATAACATAACTAAACGCATTTCAAATTACAGCCTTCAGATTCAAATTGTCTTATTTCAACGGTGCTACGAACACAACTGTGCTACCTACGTCTATTTATTTGGTTTGTCAAATGGAATTAATTTCCATGGTAAATAATAGCGTATTATAATACCTCTATAATAATAGCTAACTTAAGTATGCAGAGGCAAAGATAGACAAGTGAACATTAAGGTAAAATTTAAATCAAACTGATCTACACCAGACTTTAATGTACACTTTGGCTGAGTAGCAAGCACAATACACACGCAAAATTAGGGCTTACTCCTCAAGCGATAGATAGAGGCGTTCACTACGCCCACTTTTTGCCAGTCACAGCAGTTGTTCCCACATAATAGAGGACGAGCCCTTTAGCCGTGCCCTTTGAGGACCTTTAAAATATTTGCTAAAGCCTCGTCTGTCTGCCAGCAGGTTGAGTCGGTTGGCCTGATTTGCCATGGAGCTGTTGATCCACCCACTTGACTTGATTATACAACATTCTGTCATATTTTGTTAGATGATTTACTACGGAATGGAAGTGTGATCTTACTTTTGACTTTACTTACTAAGTTATAATTCCTTAGATAGAACAATTATTCATACCCATCTTTTTGATATAAAATAAAATTCATTTGAACAAATTTAGAAAATTTTGAAATTGCCATAATTTTGACAACAACTTATAAGTAATAATATACTTACAATATATTCTATTACCCTTTAATATTGACCGAACGAGCGAAGTGTCTACATTTCGAGATTGGACAATTTTGCTTTCGTCCGTCTGTCTGTGTGTTCCGGGCTAGCAGCCACAGTTTTTATCCGATCTTCACGATACTTGGCACAAGGGTTCCTTGATTTTATAAAAAAAAATTCGTCGTAAGATATTTTAGATTATTGAGAAAAAAGCTCATTAAAATTTTTCAGGCTAGCGACTCCATTTATTATCCGATCTCCACTAAACTTGGCCCAAGTATTTCTTTACTTGAAATTTTTTTTCGTCGTTAGTTTTTTTATAGGGGAGGGGTATCCCAAAAAATGTTTTTCAAATTCGCGTGATCATCTGTTCGACCTTAGTTGACTTTCGATCACTTTACTTCAATTTCAAGTTATCATTCAGTACACACAGTAACATCAACTCGTAAGTAGACAACAACTTTGCCCTGAATATCATTCCCTTAGGAATTTTTACGAGAATCATACTCGTATAATTGAATTTCTGACATAGTTTCAGGTAAGGCAATGTAGGTTCCTTGAGAAGTTATTTATTAATCAAAAGGGACAGTAGTTTTGTTTCAATATTCATTGCTTCAATTGTGTTCTCTAAGTATTAGGTACCAAAAGTGTGTCTAAAATTTCCATCAAAATAGGAGGGTTAAGTTATAAAACTCGGGATAATATTATCATTTCTTCCTTCAGTTTATCAGCTACCTTAGAACATTTCAGTCAAATATTTCCAGAATTATGGTGTGTCAAGCAACTGAAAACCTTATTATATAGTAATAGGTAAATCCTGCGTGATATAGTTTTCTCGTTCCCGGTTTCCGTGGGACCACATTGCCGGGATAAAAAGTATCCTATGTTAATCAAGGATAATGTAGCACATATCAGTGAGAGAATTTCAAAATCGGATCAGTAGTTATGGAGTATATTCGCTTCAAACAAGCAATCAAATCTTGTCTATTTATAATATTAGTAAGTATAGGTATAGAAGATATACTTAGGTTACATTTAGAAATATGAACTGACTACTAGACCAATGCTTCATCGTAATTAAAAACTTTAAAAAAAGTGAAGAAAATTGTTATATTTATCTTCTGTACTTCCATTATTCTGCGTGCGTACCAGAGATTCTGCGTGCGTACCATAGACGCCCAGCAACGGACGTGAGAGCAGTAGCGGCCTTGGACCGCGATATTTAAAAAAAGTTACTTCCATTAGCTATTACACCATGCGATCTTATAGTAAATATGACAGAACAAAAAATCTAAAAACATTTGCTCGTTATTTAGAATTAGGAACACCGGTTAATAGACAGAGTACTTTTAGCTTTAGCCTCCTTGATATTTACTGTCTGTGAAGCCTTTTCACAGTTTAATAACACTTTAATTAAGTAAACTTCAACACATACTTCTCGTTGTAAGAGCGATCAAAGCTTGTTCAACGAAGCGTTGTACTCGTAAACCAAAGAGGAATCTCTTTATTTAACCGCTATCGTCATGGTATTGGATAATATTAAATGTATTTAAATGGGATTAATTATCGAAGCACTTAGTATACTTTACATAATTATAAGATGTATGTAGAAAATTATATTTAATGAGAATTTTCATAAATTATAATTATACACACACACAAACCAAATCCCGTCTTTATCCCCTAACTTAAGGCTAGACAGAGTATGTTGATTCACGTTTACATTATAAGTATAGGATGTCCTTTGCTGTTTCAAATTCCCCACAGACCACACTACAGATCCATTATACTAGATTAGGAGTGCGTTGATATACCTAGATCTGTCAGGATTTTATAGTGTATACCTATATTGATAGATAAGGCAAATATCCACAAGAATCTTGAACTCTTTGACTCCGTTCATGTATTATTTCCGTAAAACATATTATGTCCCAAGCTCAAAAAGATAAACATTTTCAGGATAATTTATAATATCAGACTTACAATCTCAGAGTCAAATAATTCACTGCCATTCTCATTGTTTGATAAAAGGGGACGTGACTGGACTGAAAGGCGTCGTCAAGACGCTACGACTTAAGTATCTGCCTGATTTTTTTCAAATACACACTTTCGCAAGGAGTTCAAAGGACTGTGTTTTTGCTTATTTGTAAAAAAAAAATGAATTGCATTTGAAAACACTCACAGTGCGTTTTAAATTATTTTCCAAAAGAATTTTGTCACATTTTGTTTGTATTAGAAGAAGGAAAAAACACAGAGTAAAGGTTTTAGTGGGTAGGTCGGTCCTTTTTTCCATTCAAGTCCCACTCGAAGTCCCTCGCAGCGGGACGACTTCGTGTAAATGAATCACCGACCACCTATAAAACTTCTCATCCTCAAACTATGTCAGTTATCGGGCTCACACCAGCTGTGAACTAGATAATGACATTACTAACAGATAATTCAATGATCTGATCTATATGGACAGCTTCGACCAATTTAACACGAGACCAATGTACATTCGTCCACATTTAGTTTTAAGAAAATGTTTAATTTACCTATCAGTTATAGAAAAAGAATGGCCGTGAATTTTTTTGCTAGGTTCTTTCTCTCGGTTCTATCTATTGCTTTGCGGATCTGGCAGTAAATCTTCAGTATATATAAAAATGAACCCCTATTTCCCTTGGTCACGACATCACACGTGAACGGCTGGACCGATCTGGATAATTTGGGTCTTAAAATATTCGTGGAGGTTCAGGGAAGGTTTATAAGCAAAATTTCAGGCGGTACGAAGTTCGCCGGGACCACTAGTGTAAATATAAAAGCAATAATATTTTTATTTTAAGTACTTACTGACGTTTGTAAGGGCCATTTAATGACCTATACAAATAAATAAATCATTATTTCATTATTATTTCAATCTATAATACTGTTTGCTTGAGAGTTAATAATAATAAGGGACCCTCTAGGATAGTCCACTGGTTTTGTGCTAATAATTTATTATTAAATGAAAGTAAAACTAAATGTGTAAGATTCACCTTACCTAATGTAAGACTTGTTAAAACCAGTGTTAAGGTTAGGGATGATATAATAGAATTGGTCGATGACACTGTCTTTCTGGGCATAACGTTAGACTCCAAATTGCAATATCGGGAAAATTTCGGCCAGGCTTAGTTCAGCAGCCTATGCTGTCAAAAAGATCCGACAACTTACAGACATTAAAGCGGCGCGTCTTGTCTACTTCAGCTACTTCCACAGTATCATGACATATGGCATACTACTGTGGGGTAACGCTGCCGATATTGAATGCATCTTTGTGTTGCAGAAGAGGGCTGTCCGGACTATCTATGGAATGGGGTCTCGGGAGTCATTAGTAGAAATTTTATTGTATACCCACAAGAACAAAAGTTAATTTGTGAAAAATAGTGATAATCATAATCTAAACTTAAGAAATAGGGATAAACTGGCTGTTCCTAAATTTAGGCTTCATAAAGTGAGTAAATTCTTTTGCGGGGAACTTTATTCGAATGTACAATACATTGCCAACCGAAATAGCAAATTTATCTGTTAATAAATTTAAAAAACTAATAAAAAGTAAATTGTGCCATAAAGCTTATTATAGTATTAATGATTTCTTAGATGACAAGGCTGCCTGGTTGTAACACGAATTGCTCCTTTCTAAATAACTCTGTATTAGATTTAAGATGAAATATTTTGAAAAAAGCCGAACTGAGTTTCTTGAGGGCTCTTCTCAGTCTCGTTGCATTTTGGAACCCTCGGTAGAGTCACACCAACTTTTGACGAATCTAAATAATTTTCTAAAAATTTCAAAGATAATAAACGTTATTTTATTTATTTTGACACTAAAGCTTGTATGAAAATATATTTGTATTCCTCTCAAGAATGTAATAAAAGATCAATTTATTCCCATCCCCTATGACAATAGATATACTTAGGTAACTTGCAGACTGGGGAGAATTTCTTTCGTCTGTACCTACCTCTACATCTCTACATCTACGGGTTCTGTCAGATCATGTTTGCGGCCGTATTTATCAACCGATTTTCATGAAACTACACATACACTCCTTGCTTACAATTAATAACATATGAATGATATTTTTTGGATTTGATGAAAAATGAAAGAGTAATTTCAAAAGAGAAAGAGAAAATTTAAAAATAAATTTTCTAAACAAAGCTCCCGAAGTCTACGGTTCACAGAACCACTAGTGTAGGTATAAGATAAAAGGACCTTGAACAAGGAGGTCTTACATCCATTAAAGTTGGTTTACCACTTAGAAGTTCACAAGTTTATCGCAGTGTTTACACAGTAAGTAGGCACCTCCTACTCGATAAAGTTCTGTGTTTGATCATTTGTAATCGATACACCTAACTTCATCGGTATTACGTAGATAGTTACTTTACTAATTTCATTGAAACATGCGTTTTAAACGTTCGTTTCTCTGCCGAACTGCCTGCGCTCGTGTTTCCTCCCAAATTTAAGCCTGGGTTTTTTAAGCGAAGCGTGAAGAGGCACATTACTAGGTCGTCAAGTTGAAAGCCACTTCTCTAGTATTTCTGTGTAAAAACTATGAGAGTCGCCCACAATCGCCAGACGCTGTTTATATGCTGTTCCCCCGGATCGTGACGTCCATCGGTATAGAGCTAGTCTAACTTATTTAGGTCCGATATCTGATAAAGTTGCCAAAATTTTGCGTAAAAATAATATTCATGTCGCGTTTAGAACGGACAACACTATCCGGAGAAACATTTGCAATGTTAAGGAGAAAATTGGGGATGACAGGAAGTCAGGTGTGTATAGGCTTAAGTGTGGGGATTGTGAGGGTGTTTATATTGGCCAAACCGGCCGTAGCTTCGCGACGCGGTATAAAGAACATATATCAGCTTTTAGAAACAATCGCCCAGAACGGTCTCATTTCGCAAAACATTTGTTGGACTCCGGTCACTCCCTACCTAATCCTCACACTTATGACGTTCTGCACACCTGCAACAAAGGACTGAGGCTTTCGGTTTTGGAACAATTAGAAATCTACAAACATAGACGCTTGAACCCTAATATTTTAAATGATCAACTTAATTTCTCCTCTTCCCCTTTGCTGCGGGTAGGTATACGTCATTCAAACAACGGTGGTGGGTAGACATAAAATAATCTGGTATTATGGTTGTGGGTAGAAATAAAAAACCTAGGATATAAATAGGTGCGGTTTACGAGTTGTGGCTCATTCGGTCGCCGTGCGCCGAGCCATCGACATCTCCTGATGATGCCCCTGGTTGGGGGCGAAACACGTGTCGAGGTTTTTTATTATTTTTTGCACGATAACACAACTCTCATATTTATTCTATTTTCAAAATTATTTCTCTATTCTTTCGGCCTAAGTGGGATTGGAGGGCGGACTTGTGCATGAATAAATACGAGAGTTGGGTAATTTGCATGTGGCGGAATATTGCAAAGTAGTTAGATTTATTTTATTCTAAATAAATATCTTTTTTAAGTTCAAAATTTTTTTATTTTTTTTTATCATTAAACAAAGCAATATCTTATTTTATTCCTATCTGTGCCGTTACCTATACAGCATGACAAAATGCCCCCCCTTTAAGTCTGTCCCTATGCAAAGGACCTCGCATGACTGACAACTTGTACTCTATGAGAAAAAAGAATCGAACTTGAATTACTCTCCATGTCAGTCGTACGATGATAACTGCCAAAAAATATGCGTTTTAAAAAAAAGGCAAGTTATCAGACTATTCTAGCTAAATTATGCTAAACTAAATTAAATCAATAATTCATAATGAACCCTCTTAAGATAACAAACGGACTGAGAGCAAATTGTCAAGATCGAAAGAAAATCTATAATCAATGTTTGAATTTAATTTTGATTTCAACATCGCTCAATAGAGAATTCGGTGGCCACCTGACCACCCCTACTTACCCCTACTTACCAATGGTACTACTGGTAGTACCATGGGGATTATTTTTTGCCCGTCGTACTACTATTCCGTCTGGTAGTACCACAGGAGATGTTGCATAACCCCTGGTACTACTTATCCATATAATCCATTTCAAATAATATACATACTACAAACGTATTCGAATTAAAATTAAATCTCAACTGCCAACTTTTCCTGTGATTCTACGTAGCACGACCACGGATGATTATCTTAATTTTCTTGTAGTTCAAATTCATGAAAAAAGTGTACTTTATTGTACCATAGAATAAAATATATGTACTCTGATATTTTCGCTGATATAACGTACATGCTCTGTAGTACCTTTCTGGCACGACCACTACACATTTTAGGTATTTTTATCAACTTTATGGTGAAAAATACTATAAATGTAATTGTACTTAATTGTACTCAATTTTACAGATAATTTTGAGCGGTGGTTTACCTGTTTCAAAGCGTTTTACTTTTTAAGTAACATCAATGTCACAATGTTACGCCATTACTATTAATTCTAAGTAGTCAAAAGTAAATAAAATTACGTTTTGTAGTGGCCTAGTGGTCTAGTGGTAACCGACAATCTTAACATATTGCAAAGGTTAAGCAACATCTAGTCAGGCCGTCTTAGGATGGGTGACCATTTCTTAAGACCCTGAGACCCCTCCGCGCCTCGGAAAGCACGTTTAGCCGTCGGTCCCGGTTTTCATACGAACATCATGGCAGTCGTTAGGGGTAGTTGGAGCCCTTAATCAAAAATCCGACCGGTCTAACTACAGAACTTCGATATCGCCCATGGGTTGTGGGGGTCAGATGGCAGTCGCTTTACGGAAAATATCGAAGTTCAGCCACATCGCAGTTAGACTGGAAAGCCGACTCCAGCTGAGTTGGGAAAAGGCTCGGTGAATGATGAATAATCTGAATGGGAACATTTTTTATCTACGAGTATTATACAGGGTGTTACGAAAGGGTTATATCAACCCGAAGCCAGCATCATCAGCTGGTCGACCATAACCCGTTTCGATATATGGCGACCGCCAAAGAAGAAAAAAAAGTTCATCAAAAAATTTAAAAATATATTTTAAATCAAAACAAACTTGTCCCAACGCTACGGCTTGACGTAGCTACAACTAGACCCTTGGCGGTTGTGCGGGCGTCGCGGCGGTGTGGGCGTCCTTAAAGGATTATTTTTATATATGTAAATAAAATTTTGACCAACACAGTAATGTTTCCCCAGATCCTCGTCTGTGGTTCGACAGGTGCACCACATGCAAGTGATAGTAAAATCTCTGTCCCCAATTTTAGAAATATCATACCTGTTTATAGGAAAGGTTAATTTCTTGTGTAACAGTGCTAAATGCGGCTTCGACTCGACTGCGTACACAGTATTCTTAGGTATCAAAACTCACTGTACAACTCCCGGGCAAATTGCCTTCTGATGCTCCTACACAAAGCATCATCTCGTAATGCTCTTCGTTACTCAGAGCCATTACTACATAACACAATCACTATCACACACAACTTGACACAACTCACCAATTAACACACTAAACAATTATTTAGCTACCTCACTGCACAAAGCAAAGAATGCAACTGAACTGACCTGTGACCTTGCTAAATGATTTTAAATAAAATTCTAGGAAACTTCGTGACTCGACCGAGCGCTTCGTGTTCGTGGGGCGGCATCGCTTGATGCGAAACAGAAACAAAATGTTCCTACCAGGGGTGAGACGGAAGGCTTTTCACAGGCGCGCATTATTTGTACCTGTTATTTGTACCTATTTTGATGCCGATGACCGAAGCAGCTGATTTAAGCTAGTGTTGTTTAAACAAGTGTGTATTTTATTCGGTAATAATGTTTTTTTTATGAAGTTTTTTTTTCTTCTCTGGCGGTCGCCACATATCGAAACGGGTTCTGGTCGACCAGCTGATGGTGCTGGCTTCGGGTTGATATAACCCTTACGTAACACCCGGTATAATATAATAAGATCACAACAAATGTTTATGACTTGAACGACATTATCAAAATCAAATCAAAATCAAAATCAAAATATCTTTATTCATGTAGGTCACAAAGTAACACTTATGAACGTCAAAAAAAAAATGCTTCTACATTTACATTTACCGCCAGATTCGCAAGACAATAGGTAGAGCCTGTGAGGAAAGAACCTGGCAAGAAAAACTCACGGCCACTCTTTTTATTCGTCAGTAAATACAATGATTCTGTTACAACAATAAAAAGAGGGCAAGGGCCAGTACGTGACCATGTTTTTTTTTTTTTTTTTTATATTTGGTTCGCCAAATTGACGCCGCCCGCCTGGTAGTAAGTCGTGACGACGTCTAGCGATTGTGGGCCACTCTCACAGCACACATTACTATTGAGAGTGGCCCTCAACTTGACGACCTACTGATGTGCCTCTTCACGCTCCGCTTAAAGAACCCAGGATTATATGTGGGAGGAAACACGTGCACAGGCAGGGCGTTCCAGGCCACTATCGTTCGGCAGAGAAACGAACGTTTAAAACGTTCGGTTCTCGCGAACATGCTATCCACTATGTGGGGGTGTCATCTCTGCCCGGCACGAGTCGTTCGGGATCGGAAGGAAGAGGGTGGGATTAGATTGAAGAGCTCTTCAGAACACTCGCCGTGGTAAATACGGTAGAATGCGGCCAAGGAAGCTATTGTTCGGCGCTGAGCTAGCGGCTCAAGGCTTCCCGTTACCTCCGGACAACCTATAATACGGATAGCCCGTCGCTGCATAGCGTCGAGAGCGTCCAGCAGATACTTCGCGGAGCCGTCCCAGAGGTGAGAGCAGTATTCGACGCAGGGTCTAATCTGCGTCTTGTACAGCAGACACCTCTGGTCCGGTGTAAAGAATCTCGTTACCTTATTCTGTATTCCTAGTTTCCGCGAAGCTAGCCCTATACATCTTTCGATGTAGTTTTTATTATTGAGCTCTCGACGAACGTCTATGCCAAGGATATCAAGGTTGTCCTTCATTGGTAATAATGCATTCTGAAGAGAGGGTAGGGGAAGGAAAGGGGATTTCTTCGCAGTAAATGCACACGCCTGTGTTTTGCGGGCATTGAACTCGACCAGGTTCTCGGTACCCCATTGAGAGATATTGTCGAGGTTACGGTCGAGATCAGCCACGAGTCGTCGTCTCTCCTCCTCAATCTCAGATCGCCCCGCCGTCGGACGAACCGAGTAACTCCCGTGCAGTGTGCTGTCATCTGCATAGCAATGAATGTTCCCGAGGGATAGCATATCATTGATATGCAGAAGAAAGAGAGTTGGTGATAGTACGGACCCCTGCGGTACCCCGGCATTCACTTGCAAGAAGCGAGAAGCCTGGCCATCGCAGAGGACCCGCACTCGACGCTCGTTTAAAAAGCTGGCAATCCAGCTGCACAGTTGAGGAGGTAGACCATATGCCGGAAGCTTGGAAAGGAGCGAAGCATGCCAGACCCTATCGAAGGCTTTGGCGATGTCCAGGCTAATAGCCAAGGACTCGCCGTGCCTTTCCATAGCCCCACCCCAGACATGCGTTACGAATGCGAGAAGATCACCCGTTGATCGCTTTGGCCTGAAGCCGTATTGTCGATCATTGATTAACGAGTGATCCTCTAGGAATTGCATGAGCTGCTTATTTATAAGGAGCTCAAGCACCTTGCAAATGACTGAGGTGACAGCTATGGGTCGATAGTTGCCTGGATCGGACCGATCCCCTTTCTTGGGGATCGGTTGTACGTTCGCCTCCTTCCAGACCTCCGGCACGAGCCCTGAAGAGTATGACAGGCGGTACAGACGCGTTAATACTGGAGACAACTCAGCTGCACATTTTCGTAGCACCACCGCCGGAATGCCGTCAGGGCCACTGGCTTTCCGCGTGTCGAGTGACCGCAGCACTGCCCGTACATCACATTGCCTGATAACAATATCAGGCATTGTGTGGCCACAGTTGGCGATGGCGGGGGGCTGCAGGCCACGGTCGTCGACCCGGGAATTAGCCGCAAAGAGGTCTGCGGGCATATCCGCTTTCTCTTGGGCTTTGTGAGCCAGTGTTCCATCTGGGTAACGCAGCGGTGGCAGCGAGGGCTGACAAAAGTTAGATTGCACGGCTTTGGCCAGTTGCCAGAATCCACGGCTGCCCGTGGGATGGGAAGTGAGCTCCTGACCAAGCCGCGCGACGCGCTGGGCATCCGCTCTCTTAAAGGCCCTCTTACTCGACTTTGTGGCCCGGTTGTACACTGCTTTGAGGTGGCCCACGTTTGGATCGCGCACAGCCCGGGCCCTGAGCCAGGTGCGATATGCCGACTGTTTTTGTCGAACAGCTTTGGCACAATCTCGCCCGAACCAGGGACGGGCTCTGCGGATACTGGCGACATCAGTGAAAGGGATGTAATAATCCATCCCTAAACTGATCTCGCCAGCAATAGCAGAAGCACTATCCGAAGGAGCCTTTCCTACAAAGCAGCGCTGGCTCCAGGGGACGGACGCATAATAATCGCGTAGACCGTCCCAATCCGCTGACGAGTAGTGCCATAGTCGTCGTGACGTTTGTATAGGACGTGCAGGAGGTGACACCTTCATGCCAGCGTGAACAACACAGTGGTCGGAACTACCCAGTGGGGCTCCTACCGAAACACTGTACTGGGCTGGGCGACTCGTCAGCAGTAGATCCAGCAGAGCGGGCGCGTGATCTGACCTGTCTGGTATCTGGGTGATCCCGCATACCATCTGGGTCAGACCGTGGGAGAGAGCGACCGCATGGGCGGCTCTACACGCATGATCAGTCTTGAGGAACCCCAGCCATTCAATGTGATGGCCATTGAAGTCCCCCAGAAATACTAGGTCAGCGTTCGGGAACCGCACCTGCGCTTCATCAGCCGTCTCGCTGAGGTACTGGAAGAGCTTTGTTGTCTCAGAATCCCCTGTGTGGGATCGGTAGACGCACACGTAGATCTGGCTCATAGAGCCATGGTCTACGTGCAGCCAAAGGACGGAATTGGAGGGGTTCTCTAGGCAGCGCAACCGGCGGCAGCAAACATCCGCCCTAACGAACACGCACACCCCGGCTTTGTCTCGAAATTGTTCCTCGATGACATAGCCGGGGTAACACAGTGTGTGGACCAAGTGAACTTAAAAATTATGAATCTGTTATTCACAAAAAAAAGTTAAATACTAGTTAAAGGTGCCACATAATCTCAAAGTACCCATACCTTACAATATCATAATAATAATAATTTAACAATAATAAGTGAGTTTCAGCAACAAAACATTTCAAACAGAAGTAGCCCCTATGGAGCTCGAGTGATGAGCAAGCAACTCATTGACATTTCTCTGTATCGTTTAGATAATCTTTAATAGTATAAGTAGTGAGTTATTGGGCATTCTACCCCACCTTAGTTCCATCGGTTATCTTCGATAACCTCAGTCACGGTGGGGTAGAATGCCCAATAACTCTGTGGGGTAGAATGCCCAATAACTCTGTGGGGTAGAATGCCCAATAACTCTTTGTAAAATCATTTACCTAAGCCAACGTTCCACATTTTAATGCCGTTCAATACACTACATACCGTTCCGTCAATGGTTAACCAATTTCACTTGCTAGATGATTGCTTTCGTACAGCAAACTAACCCGATGCATGTTTGTTAACATGAACACGTTAAGATCACATTTTTAAAATAGATAAAGGTGGGACAGAATGCCCAATATCACTTTGGATTGGGAAATAACGTAACTAAACGAATATTCCACATTAATATCATTTGAGCACGCTGTCCCACTGTTCGTACGTTCGCTGAAGCTCCTTACTACTACTTGTAGTTATAAATATTTATGTTATAAATTCATCTTTTCATTACGAGTCCATCAGTATTACATAGCAAACATGAAATTCGTTAAACAAACACAATCGTTACAGGTCAATACAATCTGTGACGATTTGACAAAAAACAAGTTACGCCATGGAGAATTATTACCGAATACAGTACGTTGCATCATTTGCGGACCATCAAATTGTGGAAAAACCAACTTATTAATTGGTCTTCTATTGCATGAAAATGGATTGACATTTCAGAATGTTTATGTATATTCTAAAACTCTCCATCAACCAAAGTACATCTTTTTAGAAAAAGTTTTACAACGAGTACCAGGTATCACTCTCCAGAAATACCAAGCAAATGATGACGTTTTGAAGGTTACAGATGCGAAACCTAATTCTGTGATTATTTTTGACGATGTAGCATGTGAAAATCAAAGTAATATGCGTGATTATTTTGCAATGGGAAGACATAAATTGATTGACAGTTTTTATTTAAATCAAACTTATACCAAAATACCTAAACAACTTGTAAGAGATAATGCTAACTTAATTGTGCTTTTTAAGCAAGATGAAGTTAACTTGAAACATGTTTACGAAGAACATGTTAACACCGATATGACATGGTTGAAATTTCGAGAAATGTGTTCCCTAATATGGAAAGAGCCTTTTGATTATGTGGTAATTAATAAAGATTGTTCGAAAAACAACGGTTGCTATAGAAAAACGTTTGACACTTTTGTATTATTAGATGAAATTTGAATATTTAAGTAGACTGCAGTCACGTTATTGTTATTCTTTAATTGGTTCTTATCCGATTACCACCTATTTTACATAATGGATAAATCATTGAAAAAACAAATTGTTGATGCGACACAAGCTGTCAGGAAAAAAATACGTAAAATGAAGGATTTAGAAGATAATAATAGACATGCTCTTAATACAGTTTTTAAGCCTGTTACAGAATCTCTCAATTTAATAGCCAACACTAATAACCACTTAGCTCTAACAAAAAAGGAGGAAAAAGGAGAACCCCAAGAACCACAAGACCAAGATATGAAAGAAACAGATGAGAGCAGTAATGATAGTAATGAATCGGAACCCTCATCAGACTCTTCATTTCAGTCATTAGTCGATACTAATCCAGATGTATTTATTTTTTATTTTATTTTATCTTCACAAGTACTATCGGATGTACCATTTGGTATAAGAAATAACCGTGGACAGTTAATGTTAGGTTCCTCTGGCATAACGATTGGAGATCAAGTTATTACTGTAGCCGGACACAAGTACGAAAGTACACCTGGGTTGCGAGAGTTACTGTTAAAAAGAGACATTGATCTGAGCTTGGTTAATGACTATGACAAGCAAAATTATAAGGCAATGTTACTTGTAACGAATGCACATCGTCGTGATTTCGATTCAAAAAAACCAATTAAAAGTAATAAAGGACAAAAATATTTGCAAGTTATTAAACCACTTTTCGAACAAGAAAGTAAAAGTCCAAGTTGTAGACAGAAAGTAGAAAAGATTTTGTATATTGGGATGATCCCAATGAATTGGTTGATAGATTAAAATTATTAATTGCTTCTCGAGATGCTGGTAACACAGGAATAGACAATGAAATAATATCTATCATTGAAGAACTACGTGAAAGCAAAATCATCAAATAAATAAATCTACTAATATTATATGTGTATCATTTTACTATATACAAATTTGGTCATTATATTCATAAGCGAATGCGTATATCGGAAATACTGGATTTTAATGATAACGCATTAATAAAATCTGATCGTGGAGATTATGACTTGAAGACATCGAGGTTAAAAGGTGTCAAACCTCCTCAAGACGCAGATGATGCAGTAAATAAAGCATATGTAGATGAATTGAAAGGTGTACTAATGAATGACTTACAAAAATTGCAAAGTTCTATTCCAAATAGTGTTCAAAACCACATAGAGAAAGCTTTAAAAACAATAATGTCTGAGATAGTGACTCATTTGGAAAACAAATTTTACACAAGAAACGCAGTTGATAGACTAATTCAAGACGCAATTCAATCTATATTAAAAGATCGAAAAACATAGACCTTAAAGTTTATCAAAATGGCGAAACAACAAATCGTCAATGAAATACATAAAGCAGCACGAAAAAATTTTCCTCGACGATCTGTAATTTTAAAAGGTATTGATGATTTGTGGCAAGCAGATTTAGTTGATATGCAAAACCTTAAAACCTTTAATAAAGGATATAACTATATTTTAATAGTTATTGACTGCTTCTCAAAGTACGTTTGGGTGGAACCACTAAAAACTAAATCCAAACATGATGTCTCTCATGCATTTGAAAAATTACTTTCTACTAATCATAGGATACCAACTCATCTGCAAACTGATAGGGGTACTGAGTTCTATAATTCTACATTTCAAAAGCTTTTACAGAACTATAATATTAATCACTACTCAACATTTTCAACCAAAAAGGCTTCAATTGTTGAACGAGTTATTAAAACGCTTAAAAATAAATTGTACAAATACTTTAGCTTGAACGGACACTATAAGTGGATAGATGGTGGCTTGAACGATGTTATGAAGACATATAACAACACAAAACATCGTATTATTAAATTTGCACCTGTTAATGTCAATAAGTTTAATGAAACGGACATTAAAAATAATATTACAAATTCCATGATAAAGGTAACCCAAAAATGTCGTCCAAAGTTTATAATTGGTGACAAAGTTCGAATTAGTAAGTACAAACATATATTTGAGAAAGGATACACTCCTAACTGGTCAACAGAATTATTTACTATAAAAAAGATAAATAACACTGTACCAATAACATATCGCATCGAAGATAATCAAAAACAAGTCATATTAGGAACTTTTTACGAACAAGAGCTTCAAAAGTCGTCCTGCCCTGGTGTCTATTTGATAGAAAAGGTATTAAAAAAGAAAGGAAACAAACTGTTTGTAAAATGGTTGGGTTTAAATAACAAAGAGAACAGTTGGATTGATAAGACTGCAATAGTGGAATAAGTTAATTATATAAGTGATATATAATTTTAAAGTTTATTCATTATTCTTTAGACGATGCAAGGTGGTGGACTAATAAACAGTATCATTAATCATTTACCATTCGAACTTCACATACCCGGTTATAACTATTGTGGACCAGGAACAAAGCTTTCAAAACGATTACTACGTGGTGATAAAGGTGTAAACAAGTTAGACGAAGCTTGTATGCATCACGATATCGCATACGCAAACTACATAGACTTGCCTAACCGTCAAAAAGCCGACTTACGTCTTATAGATATGACTAAACAAAGACTTAAAGCAAAAGATGCTCGAACAGGGGAAAAGATTAGTTCGTGGATAGTAAACAAAATTATGAAAGCTAAATTGAAGTCTGGTGCTGGTGTTAAGACCTTTAATAACTTTGTTAGGAAAATAAAAAGAAAAATCAAAAAACTCTCGCCTAAAGATAATAAGTCACTAATAAATATAGCTTATATGGTTGCTAGAAAATTAGTTCCATGCATTCCAAAAGTTCGCGTACCTCGAATGATACCTATACCAAAAACTGGAGGCATTCTACCTTTAATCCCAATTTTTGCTGGTTTGTCTGCTTTAGGAGCATTAGCTGGTGGTGCAGCTGGTATTGCTAAAACAGTGAATGATTATAAAGACGGTCAGAAAAAATTACAAGAAACTGAACGTCATAATAAAACTATGGAGGCTATAGCAATAGGTAAAGGTTTATACATTAAACCACATAAGCAAGGTCAGGGATTGTTTATAAAACCATCAAAAAACTAATTGATCAGCTACCTAATCGCGCTTTAACTAATATCGATATTCAGAAGTATGCCTATTGTATTCCTTACTTTCGGGGAGTTTACATGAAGGATCAGTTACCAAAAACACCTAAACGAATTGAATGTGGTATAGTTAACCTAGATAATTCAAAAAATGATGGAACGCATTGGGTAGCTTATGTTAAAATAAATAATTATTGTGAATATTTTGATAGCTTTGGCGATTTAAAACCGCCAAGAGAATTAATCCTATATTTTAAGAACTGTGATGTTTATTATAACTTTAGTAGATATCAACAATTTAACACAATAATTTGTGGACATTTGTGTTTAAGATATTTGCAATGTTTTTGGAATAAATACTATAAATTTTATATCACTCTTTCATTTCCATCATTTGCAAGATGTCACTCACCTTATCGATAACTGGAAACTCATCGGTATTATCTACCTATTATCCAAGCACGCTTTTTTTTTTTTTTTTTTTTTTTTTTTTTTTTTTTTAATTCCGCGGCCTGAGGCCGCGGCCGCTCTAACGTCCGTTGCCGGGCGTCTCTGGTTACTAGAAGAGGGTATGTCCAGTGGCGCCCGGCGGACTTTGACCACCTCTGTGGTCTCTTCGGGTGTTGGGTCGGGAATCCAAGCACGCTGCCATTAGTTGGGGAGTATGAATGTGCATTATTACATTTCTCTACATATAATTCTATTCAAAATTTTGATAATACAAATAATAAATTATATTATGGTTCTAAAAATGTTATCGAGATACCTGAAGGAACTTATGAATTACAAGATATTAGCGACTATTTAAAAACTGAGATAAAAGATGCATCCATAAAACTCAATTGTAATAACAACACCTTAAAAACTATGTTATTTTGTACATCAACTATAGATTTTACTAAAGAAGGTACATTTGGAAGTTTATTGGGATTTAAAAAACAGATCTTAGAAGCAAATAAATATCATGTATCAGAGTTTCCAGTTAACATTTTGCCTACGACTGTCATAAGGATTGAATGTGACATAGTTAGCGGTTCCTATATAAACGGTCAATCCAGTCACATCTTACACGAATTTGCACTTAATGTTCCACCTGGATACAGGATTATAGAAATTCCAAAAAACGCAATCTACTTTCCAATAAACCAAACCAATATAAGCTGCATACAGATAAGGCTGTTAGATATAAATAATAACTTAATAAATTTGCGAGGTGAAGAAGTGCAGTTGTATCTACATATCAGAAGAAAACATGATAGATTATAATAAATATGTGGTTCATTCAACTAAACATAACAGTCCTACTCAAACTATCAAACCAATAAGAGCTCGATCCAAAAAGGTCATAAAATTGAACAACAATAATAAAGCTTTTCTTAAAGCGATTGGTTTGTTAAAATGAATATACTAGATGTTTTATCCGCTCCTGCATACAACAACTCTGTGGAAGGAATTGAATTTCACTCTTACAAGCCTTACGTAACAAGTTTCAATAGAAGCGATGAAATCAGGATACCTATTAATCAACAAGACTTGTATATATTACCATCAGCAAGCACTTTGTTTTTGGAAGGAACTATTGTTGTAAACAAGGCTGAAAATTCTAAAGAGAGAGTCAGTAGCGTTCATTTCACAAACAATAGTTTACTTTACTTGTTTCAAGATATAAGGTATGAGATAAATGGAGTGGAAATAGATAAAATAAAAAACGCTGGTATAACTACCACAATGAAATCATTAATATCAATGAACGAAAACGAGGCTAAAGTATCTAATGCTTGGGGTTGGAATATCGATGGTATAAATAGTACAAATGGGGGTAGCTTTTCTGCTTCCATACCCCTCTGTAACATTCTTGGTTTTGCAGAAGATTTCAAGAAAGTAGTGATAAACAGCAAACATGAATTAATATTGTTACGAAGTAATACTAATCTGAACGCCCTAAAACTTAGCGCTGGTGAGACGGTAGAAGATATTATTATAAATAAAATAATATGGCGAGTACCACATGTCAAAGTATCCGATAAAGAAAAAATAAATATGTTAAAACTGTTAGAAAAAGACCGACCACTCCAGATGATATTCAGGAATTGGGATTTATATGAATATCCGGCTTTACCAAAAACTACTAAACATACTTGGTCCATAAAAACATCATCGCAAATAGAGAAACCAAGATTTGTTATTATTGGTCTGCAAACAAATAGAAAAAATAATCCTAAATTGGATATGTCTCAGTTTGATCACTGTGACGTTCGTGATGTTAGAGTATACCTAAATTCAACCTACTTCCCTTATGAAAATTTAAATTCAAGTTTCTCGAATAACAGAATTGCGTTAATATATGAACAATACACCAGATTTCAACACTCATATTACGGAGGTCGTCGTGGTGAACCGTTATTAAGTGAGAAACAATTTAAAAATATTGCTCCGTTGTTTGTCGTAGATTGTTCTAGACAACCAGATAATCTTAAGTCGGGTCCTGTTGTGGATGTCAGAGTGGAAATTGAAAGTGACATTGATATACCAGATCAAACTTCAGCATATTGTCTTATATTGAACGACTGTATAATTGAGTATAAACCATTAAGCAGCACTGTGAGAAAATTATCATGAACCCGAATACGATTATAGTGGATGTCCAGGGCTTTAAAGACACTTGTAATAACTTTATAGTCAAGGAATTAGCTCTGGCCACTCGTGTTTATACCCAAACGTTCTTAATAAAGCCTCCATACTTATTTAAATACTTAACTACGAATGAAAAAAAACAAGTTACGTGGTTGGAGAGAAACAGAGGGATTTACTGGAATGAAGGTTATATCGACTATAGAGAATTTCGACGTATAATTGTTCCTTATCTAGAAAATAAAGAAATTATTGTGAAGGGCTTAGAAAAAGTTAAGTGGATTCAAGATCTTTGTATGAATTGTATTTGTATAGATCTTGGTGAAGACAAGTGTCCAAATTTATCACTGTTGCATAACAAATATTCAAATATTGAAACCAGTTTTAATTGTATTAATCATATTAAACAATGTGCACTTAAAAATGTTTTATGTATAAAGAACTATTTAATAGAGCAAGAAAGGTAATATGTCTTCCTATACGCAGTTTTAATAAATAAAACAATTTTTTAAAGTAAATGGTTTTTTATTTTTTAACACACATTTTTAATATTTATAATTTTTTGATATATATTTTCATAGTAAATAATTTTTTTATAAAATCTAAATATGTTCATCACTTTATCTACTAGTTACATTAATAAATTATTACCTGATTAAAAAATATGATATGAGTAGCCACACAATTATTACCTATGGTTTTTATTTTTTAACACACAACTTAATATTGAAATTTTTTTAACACATATTTTCACAGTAAATAAAATTTTAATAAAATCTAAATATTTCATCACTTTATCTACTAGTTACATTAATGAATTATTACCTAATTAAAAAATGTGATATGAGTAGCCACACAATTATTACCTATGGTTTTTATTTTTTAACACACAACTTAATATTGAAATTTTTTTAACACATATTTTCACAGTAAATAAAATTTTAATAAAATCTAAATATGTCATCACTTTATCTACTAGTTACATTAATGAATTATTAACTAATTAAAAAATGTGATATGAGTAGCCACACAATTTTTTGGAAATATTGTGAATTAATTTTTCAGCTTGATCCGATATCTCATCTACCGTATCTTGTACAATATACTGTGCAGTGATTATGTCCTTACCTTCATCTTCGTCGTCTCTTGACTCACTGAGTTCCTTGATCGTAATTTTTATTAAACGTCGTCCTTTTCTTCTTTCACTGTTAATAATATAGGAATTCAATGCACTGCGTTTGTTTGTAATTGGTTTTCTTCGATTAGTTTTCTTTTTGTTTCTTTTTACTTCTTCATTGGGTGTTATTATCCAAGGTCTATTCATTGCGTTGTCCAAGTCGAACTGATCTTGCAGGTCTGGAAGATATTCAGGAGAGCTCTCTTCTATTCCGTTTGAAAATTTGTTTAAGTTGGTATTCTGAAAACTATTTAAAACATTAGTAATAAATCATACTAAGTATTTTGTAAATAGATTGAAATTTTCAATAGATTGAAAGTTATAAAATACCTACCATGTTGTTAGATATGCTCGTATTGACTGTTTAATAAAGAATGAACTAGGTAATAATATTTTTTCTAACGCAGTTGATATATCAAATTATGTTGACATAAAGTATTTATTGGTATGATGATCAAGTTAGAACTTGAAATTCAACCATTCAATAATTCGTATGTGCATAATGTTATTGTTATGCACCTACTTAATAGTTGTGAAATTCTTATGAATTTCAAACGTGTTGTAACGTGAATGATGACGTATTTCGTTATCAATATCAGGTAAGGAATATAATAAAAACACAATAATTATGTAATTGCTTATTTTAATTTATTCGACATACTAATATAGAATCGGGTGACCAGTTAAATACCTATAGGCACCTTATCAGTTAGTATCATACGAAATGAACTACAATAGGTATTCCTAATATTTCATATTTTGTATTGTCTAAACTCTCCAGCTATTCTAAAGAATACCTACATTATTCCTTACTGATGATATTATATTCTACAACTTCTTTGGGAGCTACTCTAATTGAGTCACCAGAGCCTATTCAAATTTGATAAATTATTCTACATTATGTATAACTACGTGCTACTTTAATTTTACACTTTTTGGAATGAACAAAATATATAGGTATCTACTTACAAATTGATTACGTGGTTCACCGCGCTGTCCATGAGTGTTCCTTGTCAATTTCTTCCGTGATGATAAAATATCTGAAAATAAAATTAAATATAGGTTTAAGTCTAATTATTGAAAATCGGCAAATGTAGTCCAAATATGTCAAACCTACAACTTCTTCAGAAGCTACTCTAATTGAGACACCAGAGCGTATTCAAATTTGATAAAATATTCTACTTTATGTACAATTAAGTGCTACTTTAATTTTACACTTTTTGGAATGACCAAAATATATAGGTATCTACTTACAAATTGATTACGTGGTTCACCGCGCTGTTCATGAGGGTTCCTTGTCAATTTCATCCGTGATGATAAAATATCTGAAAATAAAATTAAATGTAGGTTTAAGTCTAATTATTGAAAATCGGCAAATGTAGTCCGAATATGTCAAACCTACACAACTTCTTCGGAAGCTACTCTAATCGAGACACCAGAGCCTATTCAAATTTGATAAAATATTCTACTTTATGTGCAATTAAGTGCTAGCAAGAGATTAAATATTTCAGCGTTCATTATTTTATTTACAACTTTCTGAATTTTGTACGGAACTTAAATGTTATACGAAAATTAAGGATAATCGTATAAAATTAAATTTAAAGGACTTCCATAGAAAACTACGTCGCCTAATAAATTAGATATTTAGTAGGTAAACTAACAAAGAATTATAAATCAAATAATTAACATTATAAGTAATTACTTACATGACATTGCTTTTATTTTGGATCTTCCTTTTAATCCTCTGAAGGACGTAGTGCACTGCGTGTTTGGTAGCTCGATGCAAATGGTAGATATTGTGGGAACAGAATATGAGACATTCCTCGCGTATAGGAACGATGTGGCGATAACACACATAGGTAAACAAGTAGAACATACATGAACAAACTGCTGACTTAACATTGGCCGTAGCTTTGTATAAAGGTACGTTGTTAGCCGTTGTTAGCCGTTAAAATTAAATATAGGTTTAAGTCTAATTATTGAAAATCGGCAAATGTAGTCCAAATATGTCAAACCTACAACTTCTTCAGAAGCTACTCTAATTGAGACACCAGAGCGTATTCAAATTTGATAAAATATTCTACTTTATGTACAATTAAGTGCTACTTTAATTTTACACTTTTTGGAATGACCAAAATATATAGGTATCTACTTACAAATTGATTACGTGGTTCACCGCGCTGTTCATGAGGGTTCCTTGTCAATTTCATCCGTGATGATAAAATATCTGAAAATAAAATTAAATGTAGGTTTAAGTCTAATTATTGAAAATCGGCAAATGTAGTCCGAATATGTCAAACCTACACAACTTCTTCGGAAGCTACTCTAATCGAGACACCAGAGCCTATTCAAATTTGATAAAATATTCTACTTTATGTGCAATTAAGTGCTAGCAAGAGATTAAATATTTCAGCGTTCATTATTTTATTTACAACTTTCTGAATTTTGTACGGAACTTAAATGTTATACGAAAATTAAGGATAATCGTATAAAATTAAATTTAAAGGACTTCCATAGAAAACTACGTCGCCTAATAAATTAGATATTTAGTAGGTAAACTAACAAAGAATTATAAATCAAATAATTAACATTATAAGTAATTACTTACATGACATTGCTTTTATTTTGGATCTTCCTTTTAATCCTCTGAAGGACGTAGTGCACTGCGTGTTTGGTAGCTCGATGCAAATGGTAGATATTGTGGGAACAGAATATGAGACATTCCTCGCGTATAGGAACGATGTGGCGATAACACACATAGGTAAACAAGTAGAACATACATGAACAAACTGCTGACTTAACATTGGCCGTAGCTTTGTATAAAGGTACGTTGTTAGCCGACTTGGATAAAAAGAGGTGTATTACCATATAGTTTAAGCACATACCAAAACTATTTGCTAATATTTAAAAGTTATATTTTAAATGATTATTTGTAATGTTTGTTAACATATTTGTGGGATAAGTCTGTAGTAATATTTTTGTAAAATTATTTTTATCTAAACGATTCCAAAGGATTTTTAATAGAATACCGTTAACCATACCTTGTATCAAATTTGAGAACCATAAACCAACATACCTACAGATAAATAAAGTAACCACCTTTTTAAGAAGTCGGTTAAAATGATGTCGTTTTAAAATTGTATCGCTGAGTAAGTAAACTAACAGATACCTTGCTTCCACACACACCCATGCAAACCGTGCATAGCAATTTGAAACTTCTATAATTGTGACGCAAACTAGTTAACTTCCAGGGTACGTCTACCTTTTAAAAATAATTAAATACCTACCGTGTACTAACGGTCAGCTTATATTGGTGATTTAGGTATAGACGACGGTCCTTACCTACATAAATTGCATAATTTTACTTCTGCGCAATGTATGAGTATATTTCATTAATACTTTTCATGTACCTATACATAATTATACAGTTACTATATCATATACTTATCGACGACGATCAACGAACATACCTACATAAATTATAATTACATTTTATATGTATCATACACATATCATAACATTCGTCGGAATTAATCGGAATTTGTGTAGTCAGCAATTCAATATAAGAACGACGACGTCATATAGTTATTTACCCGACTAAAAAAGGAGGTGGGTACCTAATTTATTTGTATGTGGTTTTATGTGTTTTTTCTCATAATCTTAACATAACTTTTTTTCTATATAGGTACCTAATACGATTTTATTGATTATCTTTATTCGAAAGGTAGAATCTATAGTACAGGTGGTTTATATAAATTTGATTAAGTTTTAACGATAAAGAGAAATCTATCCTAGAGAAATCGAAGGAAATTATTAAAATGTTAAATGACATTCAAAGTGATTTCACAATAATTTTACAAATATAACAATTTGAAGTCCTTTGAATATTTGAATTGTTTAGAATTGAAATTGTTTGAACTGAGCTTCCAATAAAAGTGTTAAAAATAAGTTATACACGCTTACGCTTAATGAAATATTTTTATCCTTTATTATTTATTCCTTTAAAAATATTCATTTAGCAATACTTATTTTGTTCATACACCTCTTTCTATCACAGTCGGGTAACAACGTAACAAAGCTAAGGTAATGTCAGCAGTTTGTTCTGGTGTGTGTTACTTGTGTATAATAGACATGTATCATCGTTCCCATACTCGAAGAACGTCTCACATTCTATTCCCACGACATGCTGCACGGCATTTTGTGGACATACAGTATACCTACTAAGTACTCTATCTATCCTTGGATTTTAAAATAAGACAGAAAATAAGAAGCAATGTCATGTAAGTAACTAATAATTATGATAAATAATTTTCTAGTCTATTACACACCTATGTCTGAAATTTTATAAAAAAAAGATTTATATTGTGCATAAAAACACTTTATTTAAATTTTATGTGAATATCCAGTGATACTTTAGTTATTTTATGTATCAGTAACATAAGTTCTAACCTAAAGTTTTAACGTATAAATTATCTATCTTAAAAATGTGATCTTAACGTGTTCATTTTAACAAACATGCATCGGGTTAGTTTGCTGTACGAAAGCAATCATCTAGCAAGTGAAATTGGTTAACCATTGACGGAACGGTATGTAGTGTATTGAACGGCATTAAAATGTGGAACGTTGGCTTAGGTAAATGATTTTACAAAGAGTTATTGGGCATTCTACCCCACCGTGACTGAGGTTATCGAAGATAACCGATCGCGATGGAACTAAGGTGGGGTAGAATGGGTGGGCATTCTGTCCCACCTTTATCTATCTTAAAATGTGATCTTAACGTGTTCCTTAGGTAAATGATTTTACAAAGAGTTATTGGGTATTCTACCCCACAGAGTTATTGGGCATTCTACCCCACCGTGACTGAGGTTATCGAAGATAACCGATGGAACTAAGGTGGGGTAGAATGCCCAATAACTCACTACTAGTATAATATGCCTTTTTTAGGAGGTGTGTCTTAACAGCCACTTTGAATTTATTCAAAGGAAGGTTCATAATGTTTAGAGGAATTTTGTTATAAAAACGCACACCAAATCCTGCAAAGGAGTCATGAACCTTCTGTAAACGATAATACGTCCCAACCAATTTATGCTTATTTCTAGTATTTATTGCATGTATATCACACTGTATAAATGTATATTCTGTTTAACGTACATAATATTCGCATATATATATTGTGATGCAACTGTTAAAATGCCTATTTCTTTAAATCTTTCTCTAAGAGAAACTCGTGCATTCAGTTTATAAATCGCACGTATAGCTCGCTTTTGGAGTATAAAAATGATCTCTATATAAGCTGCCTTGCCCCACAGTAAAATTCCATACGACATGATACTGTGAAAATAGCTAAAATAAACCAGCCTGGCAGTTTCTACATCCGTGAGCTGTCTGACTTTACTAATAGCAAAAGCCGCAGAGCTAAGTTTCCCTGCAAGACCCGATATTTGGGCGTTCCACTGTAATTTACTGTCTAGAGTAATACCCGAAAATACGGTTGATTCTACAAGATTAAGGGTATCACCGTTCAAAATAATATTAGTACCGTAGTTCTGAACATTAGGCATACTAAATCTAACACACTTCGTCTTTTTTGCGTTCAGAAGTAAATTGTTGGTTGTAAACCAATCCAGAACTAGTGCAAGTGAACTATTTACTTCGTCAAAATTCCTCAGCTTGCGATCAACTTTAAAAATAAGTGATGTATCATCGGCGAATAGAACAATGTCGCACAAATTCTGTACATAGAACGGTAGATCATTAATGTAAACTAAAAATAGAAACGGACCTAGAATTGATCCTTGTGGCACGCCCATAGCTACAGAAGCCCCTAAAGACCGACTACCATTGATATCAACATGTTGTATTCTATCACTGAGGTATGAGGCAACTAGGTCCAGTGCCGAATCTCTGATACCATAATAATTGAGTTTCCGTAATAGGGTATTATGTACAACGCAATCAAAAGCTTTGGAGAGATCGCAAAATATACCAATGGCATCTTGCTTATTCTCCCAGGCATTGAAAATATGCTTCTGAAGTGTTACCCCTGCGTGAATGGTAGAACGACCTCTTGTGAATCCATACTGCTCATTATGTAGTAGCATATTTGAATTAAAATGTGATTGTAATTGCTGCACTATAATTTTTTCAAAAATTTTACTAATGGCAGGTAGTATTGAAATTGGTCTAAAATTACCAGGTTCGCTTTTTGATCCAGTTTTAAATAAAGGTCATCACTTTACTGTATTTCATGAGATCAGGAAACACTCCACTATTGACACATTTATTAAATATTGCAGCTAGATGTGGAGATATATTCACAATAATGGACTGAAGCAATTTTACAGAAATACCCCACAAGTTAGCTGTCTTTTTTGAGTTAAGCGACTTGAATACTTTTATAATATCATTGGGGTTTACATATTCAAAGCTAAATGAGACATGACACTGATTCACGCCACTTTCCAGCATACGTTGAGCTTTAACTGAGCAAGAATTCAAGGAGCTAGTTATATTCGCGGGTATGTCTATAAAAAAATTATTAAAGGTTTGTGCTACATCTGGTTATTTCTTAATAACTTTTTTATCAATAATTAATTCAAAGTCATTGTCACGGGGCTTTAGGCGACCGGTTTCAGCATTAATTATATTCCAAGTCGTTTTGACTTTATTGTTGGACAGTTTAATCTTATTACTCAAATATAATGACTTGGCAGCAACACACGCTTTTCTGAAAATTTTGGAATAATCTTTAACATACTGAATAAAATCAGGATTAAAATTATATTGCTTCATACCATATAATTCATACAACTTAGCTCTACTTTTGTAGATGCCAGTGGTTGCCCAGTCACAGAACTGGAGGTTTCCATTTTTATAAAAAGTTCTTGATTTAAATATATTGTCGAACTCAGATTTAATTGTATTAAACAAGGACTCATATAAGTTATTTGGATCAACCTGGTTAAAGTCAATACTAGCAACTTTTGCAGAAACGCTTTCATTAAATCGTTCTAGGCGATATGTACTCATTGGCCTACATGAATTTTTTTTTCCTTTAGCCGTGATATTGATGGGAAATACGACCTTCTGCCCCAGATGGTCAGATTTGAAGTTACTTAATACCTCCTTTGTCAGGAGTTCACAGTTGCAAAATATATTATCTAGACATGTTGCAGAATGTGATGTGATTCTAGTTGGCTCTGAAAATAAGTGTTGTAAGCCGAAGGAACTGAATAAATTTAATGCATTTAGGTGACTGCACAAGTACATCAACATTAAAATCACCACACACCACAACATGCTTTTTATTAAGACACAATTGTTTCAATACATTTTCCATTACTATCTCAAATGAATCGTAATCACAATCCGGTGGGCTATAGACACAGAGGACAATGAGTCGCTCAAGCTCAACACAGGACAATTCCACAGTGCGCTCTATAGAAAAAGCAACAATACAATGGTAAGTAAAATGTTTTAAGAAAAAACTTTTTAAAAATTATATAATAGCATTAATTTTTCGCAGAATTCTGCGAAAAATTAATGCTATTATATAAATAAAAATTCATGGATGTCATGGATTTTCGCCAAGTAACTCCTGTTTCTATCCAATATTTGAAAAGCAACAATATCTTTACGTTCTTTACATTTTATATTATTAGACACGAATATTAGAGAGCCACCACGAATAGCCTTCTTTCTTGCGAACGCACTAATAAGTGAGTAAAATTCACTGTTGAACAATAATTCGTGGTCTTTTAACCAATGCTCTGTTATACAAAAAATATGAACATTGTGGTCCCTAATGTAAAGGTCAATTTCTAAAAGTTTATCAGATAAGCCTTGAATATGTTGGTGTACTTGAACTACTAGACATAATGTTATGCTCAACAGAATTACGTTCACCCCCATACATACTACTACTAGGGGTCGGCTCAATTTCCTCAAAGGCCACAGGTCCCTTACCTTCGGGCATATATTTAAAATAAAGATTGCTAGATTTATTATCTGTTGTCTTACAAACTAGTTTTTTTGGATAGTCTCCAAACTGTCTATGTCAATATTATTCTGCTCAATAAAAGCAGGTTGATAAGCCAATAATTTGGCTTGACTCAATACGAAATTAGCTAGCAAAGTAGCTACCTGTCGTCGCAAAAAAATTGATAGTAAATAACTATCACATGTCAAGATATAATTATTATTCAATACAATATTACAGTCAAATAATTCTACATTCCTACAATGTGTAGTCAAAGTATGTAGCTTCATATTAATTTTATCTATACTTATAATAAATCTGTAGAGAGGTAAATTCTGTACATGAAATATATTTTCAAAATAACTGTCAGGGGGTGATTAGTGATCGATACTGATGCCAAAAATGCACTCAGTAAAATTTTTGTCTGTCTGTCTGTCTGTGTGTTCGTTATACAAACAAAAACTACTCGACGGATTTTAACGAAACTTGGTACAATTATTCTTCATACTCCTGGGCAGGTTATAGTATACTTTTCATCACGCTACAATCAATAGGATCAGAGCAGTGAAGGGAAAAGTTGGGAAAACGGGAGAAGTTACTCCATTTTTTAAGCTTCCGTCGCGTGTGCAGCCTTAATGGTTAAAGCTACACAGAAATCATGTACTACGGAAATATTCCCCTTAAAATTATATAAAAAATATCCCACGACAGCATATGGCTATCTTTTATGGTTGACTCACAATAACACGTGTAACTCCCGATAGCTTAGCAGTTCGGAGCTTTCTGATTTTATTTGTCTACTCTTACGTTTATAACACTCTCACTTATCCCTAATTCAAAACAGTTAATATTATTACTTATTTAATAAAACAAGCATCATAGTTATTTTGGTAGCGTTTAAATATTCGTTCAAATTATTAATAGTTTAAATTTTATTTCTTTTCAGGGTAGGTAGTAGTAGGTACGCATAGATTTTTAGATACCAATAGGTAGGTTTTGCTAATTTATGTTCGGTTTTTTCTATATTAAGTAGGTATAAAGCGTAGGTACTTTTATTAATAGGTAATTATAGGTAACATTTATTTTTAAGTGAAGTAGGTTTAGGTAGATAGTATTGGACAGGCGTTTTAGCTTTATTTTCATTTCTTTTTTTGTTATAAGTGAATTTAATTTTAGGTAGAAGTGAAAATTCTGTACATTAAAAATATAAAAAAAATAAATGGCAGTGGGTTACTAGACCGACACCGAATGCAAAAATGTGATTAAAAAAATTTTTGCCTGTCTGTCTGTCTGTTTGTTCAGGCATCACGCAAAAACTACCGGTTCGATTACGATGAAACTTGGTATGAATATTCTTTAATATCCTGGGCACCACACTGGGTACTTTTTATCCCGGAAAAGTATATACAATAAAAACAAACCGCCTGGTGGTAAGTCGTGACGACGTCTAGCGATTGTGGGTCACTCTCAAAGCACACAATAATATAGAGAGTGGCCCTCAACTTGACGACCTACTGATGTGCCTCTTCACGCGTCGCTTAAAGAACCCAGGGTTATATGTGGGAGGAAACACGTGCACAGGCAGGGCGTTCCAGGCCACTATTGTTCGGCAGAGAAACGAACGTTTAAAACGCTCGGTTCTCGCGAACATGCTATCCACTATGTGGGAGTGGCATCTCTGCCCAGCACGCGTTGTTCGGGATCGGAAGGAAGAGGGTGGGATCAGATTGAAGAGCTCTCCAGAACAGGTTACGTCACCCGCAGTGGAGTTCACTAAGGGGCGCTGCACACGGCTAAGATACTATAATATTTTAACTTAAGATACAATATCGGTCGCCATACAATTCAATGGACTATCACACACGACGAAGATAATAAATAATATTTCATATTTTCGTACCTTAAGATGATTTTTTATGGTTTAATAGAGAATATAATAGAAGATATAATAGCGAAACTGTTGTATTTGCCTGCTTTATGAACGCAATAAAACCCAAAACAATGGTTTTTAGAACATTTGTCTGTTTGTCTGAATGTTTGAACACGCTAATCTCAGAAACAGTTTAACCGATTTCAATTTTTGATTTGAATTTGTGGTTTGGTTTTCAATCGCTTCATAACCTTCGGGTACGATGTGTCCAAAGTATTAAAAAGTCCATAGTGACAAATTGTCTAGAGTATCATTTCGTCTAATATTATCATAAATAAAAAAGTTATGTAGATCTAAAGTAGCACGCAAGCGGAGCTGCAGGCAACAGCTAGTATCTAATATAGTTTTCGTTTTGCGTATGAGATTTACTATAGGGTAATGCGGACAGTATTACCTGTTAACATTTAACTTTGACAATTGTTCAAAAAACCTTGTGACAGTACTCATGTTAGCGGATGATAGCGCTAAAAATAGTTCCCATTCAGATTATTCTACACACAAAAAAATATGCAGTTTTTGCTCTTATAGAACACATTCCAGGCCATTTTAGGGTTCACTGTAAGCAATCGTATAAGTGGAACATTTATACGATGACTTAGAAAAAAAAGTCATGGCATCCGATTGTGATAGGAATATTAATGTATACCGCTATTTAATGATTATTACAATTATGTAATACGTGTATCAAAATAATAGTGATTATTTTTTTTTTCTATATAAAAGACTTTACCTTCTTTCTTATGTACTATTTCTACGTCCAATGAATATTATTTTAAAATAAAACTTAATATAAGTACCAAACGTAATTTTGTTTACTTTTTACTACTTAGAATTAATAGTAATGGCGTAACATTGTGACATTGATGTTACTTAAAAAGTAAAACGCTTTGAAACAGGTAAACCACCGCTCAAAATTATCTGTAAAATTCAGTACAATTAAGTACAATTACATTTATAGTATTTTTCACCATAAAGTTGATAAAAATACCTAAAATGTGTAGTGGTCGTGCCAGAAAGGTACTACAGAGCATATACGTTATATCATCGAAAATATCAGAGTACATATATTTTATTCTATGGTACAATAAAGTACACTTTTTTTCATGAATTTGTACTACATGAAAATTAAGATAATCACACAACTTTTCCTCCAATTTACTTTAACTGCGACTTTGAGCTTGCAACAATAAATGCAATTTTAGCTAATTTTCCTACAGTTCATATAATTGGCTGTTACTATCATTGGCATAGGTGTATTTGGAAAAAGGCGAAAGAATTGAAATGTGTAAACAAGCCGGTAAGTCGCATTGTATCATTAGTGTCAGCGTTGTTTTGGACACATAAAATCTGAGAGTGAGATCTATCAAATTCAATTCACATTTATACTTTTGTAATATGTGTATTATGTTAAATGGATTATATGGATAAGTAGTACCAGGGGTAATGCAACATCTCCTGTGGTACTGTCAGACGGAGTAGTAGTACGACGGGCAATAAATAATGTCCGTTTAGATTGAGGAGCCACATTTCGTATCTTAATGAAATTTATATAGGTATTTAGTAGTAAGTTTTAAAATTTTGTAGCCTCAATCCTCGAATTTGTAGTATAATACTTCAAAAGTTATAAGAACATAAAGGTGGCTCCTCAATCTAAATGTTTAGATTGAGGAGCCTCGTCATAACTAGGAAAATCATGGATGAATATTTACCAAAATTAGGTATGATTTAGTAGCATTCGAGATTAGTTAGTAGACAAAATCTGAGTTTTGTAGTATTAAAATTAAAAAAGTTATCATACATTATATGTGGCTCCTCAGACCATTACTTACGAGTCGTCATTTTTCATAGAAGGAGTCGTACAATTAATTTAGTAGTAAGTATTTTAGTTTTGTAGGATAAGATTCAGTAATTAATTAATAGTGGATTAGGAGATATTGCACATTTTAACTGGCTCCTCAATTAAGACGCTTAAAAAAATATATTTGCCTCTAATCTACTTATACTTGTAACGAAATTTGTAACAACCACATCAATATTTAGTATAAATTTAAACTAAATGCCCGTTATAATTCTGCCATAAAAAAGTACATATTTACGAACTTATTAGCTATTCTATAATTTCCCTACAAATTATTTCGTAGGGTGTCCATGAATATATTAGTCCAGAAATGTTATTAATATTTAAATATAAAAATAAGGCCAAGTGTGAGTCTATTAAAATTTAAACTTTCTAACTATCACGGTTCATGAGATACAGCCCAAGACAGACGGACGGACAGTGAAGTCATAGGGCGTTTGTGCATTAGACGGAATTTTTCGGTAGTATCGATACGATACTAATAATCAACTCAAACGAGTTAGAAGGTTAACGGAAATAGGCAACTTTTTTATTATTATATTTCTGTATTTGAAAGCAATAAGTTATTCTACTACTTTTAAGTATTTAGGCAAGTATACTTAAATCACAACAACTTAAATGTCATCGCCAGGACTCGAAACCGTGGCTTAACAAGGGGAATGCTCTGACCACTTAGCTAAAATGAGCAATACCAACTTCATCAAATCTTTAGATTTCTAGATCGAGCTATTTATTACCAGTACAACAATTTTGACATTCAAAAAGGGTTCCGTAATATTATTCAGAGTAACTCCGATACTGGGTTCAAAACGACCATAAAACACCGTGTATAAGGAAATGTATTGCGACGATTTCAGTTCCTGTGATTAGATTCGATGGGCTTAGATGATATTTTATGATCATCCATACATAAATACAAACATACAAATTTAAAACTGACAGACTACTACGGTGGTGTGGTCGGTAGTGCATCCGCCCTCGACGCCGGAGTCTCGGGTTCGATTCCCGGTCGGGACAAACTTTGTATGATGACACACGTTTGTACCGAAGTCTGGGTGTTTCCTATGTATAATAATCGCTTATTTACCACCGTTCACCTCCTATATATGTATTTACAAAAAAAATGTATACAAGTATTTATATCAGTTTATCTAGTACTCATATCACAAGCTCTGTTTAGTTCGAGGCTAGATGGCGTTGTGTGAATTGTCCTAATATATTTATATTTATAAAAACAACTATTAAAAAGTATCTAATGAAAGCGTAAGTATTATTCTAATAAAGATTATATTGATGACAGAGATGCCTGGAAATATATAGGTAATATTCTTCACATCCTGCCTACGCCTGGCGCCACTGGAAATATTTTCTGCGTGTGCACCAGAGACGCTCGGCAACGGACGTAAGAGCGGTCGCGGCCTTGGGCCACGGAATTAAAAATACATTCTACCTATAAATATATATGTGTGTAATAATTAATAATATAAGTACTACTGTAATGAATTGTTGATTATTTAATATTGTTTAACAAAGTCAGGTAAACTTAGTTAATATTTTTACTTTTTAGTTTTTTATATTACTGTCTCATAACCATAGGCTTTATATCATTAAATTTTGAAATCATAATTCGTACTTTTCGACCTGAGATTAGATAAAATAAATTTCTAAAATCATTCATCCTGTTTTCATTCATATAATATGATCACCCTTAATAGCAAATTCTTAAGGAATATCTAAAAGTAATTTGGCTTTTAAATACCAAGTGATATAATATTGTTGTGTACATGTGTATTTAGTAGACATTTATACTAAATGTTAGTGTATCTAGTTTTTGATTCTGTTGTCATCTCAGGTAGGTACAGTCAATTATTCATTATGTATAACGTCTGGATTGAGGAGCCAGTTAAAATGTGCCATATCTCCTAATCCACTCATAATTAATTACTGAATCTTATCCTACAAAACTAAAATACTTACTACTAAATGACCAAGACATTGCGCATTAATTGTACGACTCCTTCTATGAAAAATGACGACTTGTAAGTAATGGTCTGAGGAGCCACATATAATGTATGATAACTTTTTTAATTTTAATACTACAAAACTCAGAATTCTCGCGAATGCTACTAAATCATACCTAATTTTGGTAAATATTCATCCATGATTTTCCTAGTTCTGACGAGGCTCCTCAATCTAAACATTTAGATTGAGGAGCCACCTTTATGTTCTTATAACTTTTAAAGTATTATACTACAAATTCTAGGATTGAGGCTACAAAATTTTTAAACTTACTACTAAATACCTATATAAATTTCATTAAGATACACAATGTGGCTCCTCAATCTAAACGGACATAATAAATAATCCCTATGGTAGTACCATTACTAGTACCACGGGTAAGTAGGGCTGACCACATCTATTGACTATTTTAAAATAGTCATAATCGAACTCCCCTCTCTTTCAATACGACGTTGAAACCACGATCGCTTAATAAAATGGCAACATAAATCAATTTAATTCAACGTTGTTAAACAGTAACCAAACCTAACCCGAAAAAAACGTTTTTCATTCTTGCTCTCGGTCCATATGCAAACACACAAAAAAAAATTATTGGCATAACAATCATATCACTGGACAATATTTCTTATTACCGAAGTAACTGCATCGCACTACCACCTAATAACTGATCTATAAAAAATGGTGCAGGCCCAGTCAAACACGCTGCGACAATTATCTTCTTTTCTTCATCACTCGTTATTTTTTTTAATCCACAAATAACTTTGAATTGGTCGATAATCTTCAACCGACTCGAAGCCCTGAGAAAGCACTCATTGTGTCTACTACAATAATTCAGTATACCACTTAACTTTAGAACTTCCGCGCAGAACAAGCGGACTCCAATCTCTATTATTTCCGTAGATCCCAACTCGTAGATCACGGCGGGCGCCTCCACCATGTAACGTTGAATACGTTTTTGTATAAGTACCAGGGATCTCATCTACTGGAATCAAAAGCGTTCGGTTTCCCCGATTTCTGTTTGTATTTAACAATTATTACATATATTACACTTTTATAATTCTTCTCTCGGAGCTGAGGTGCCGGCCACGGCCTTCGCTCGAATGATCTTCATTTGTTTTATTCCATTTAAAATGTTTTATATTTAAATTGTCTGATTCAAACCAGCCAATACAAGTTCACAATCTACATAATGAGGTCGTATGCCAATGTGCATGCACCTTCACAGTACCTACATACAAAACTTCTAATGAACAACAATCCTCTTAATAGTTTATGTGTGTAACCCATAAACGGGGCTGAATAGGTTTTCAAGCGTTTGAAATAGTTTAGATTCATTACTGAACTCTAATAATGTCCTTTCACCATACACCTTGTCACATGTCTAAAAGGGTCATAACTTGTAGGCATCTATTTGAAATTATTGAGTTAGGTATGAGTAGGGTATAATTGGGGATTCTGGAATCATTTTGTTCTCGCTTCGCTCGAACATGATTCCAGAATCCCCAATTATTTTTATCGATCGATGTTCTCGCATCGAGCGAACATGATTCCAGACTCCCCAATTGTTTTCATCGAGCGATGTTCTCACATCGTTCGAACATGATTCCAGAATCCCCAATTATTTTTATCGATCGATGTTCTCGCATCGTGCGAACATGATTCCAGAATCCCCAATTATTTTTATCGATGACAGCTTCTGCAGCAGCGATCCAATTATATCCCACTGACATGGACTGGCAACACTAGACCAAGATCCAGAAACTCTTAATTTACATTATCATTCAGTACCTACATTACATTGAAGTATTAACTGCGTGGAATATAATCATCAGCAGTTATAGCCTTTTCTCATAATAAAGACTTGAACAGATAGATCTCATAATATCTATTACAACTAATTTTATAAATAATGGGAAGAAGAATATAAATTAGTAAAATGAAAAAGAAATGTTATTTATTTATATAAAAAGTTTATTATCAGTGCACCAGTTTTTTAGACACAAAACATTTTTCATAGCACAAATTGAGTTATGATAAATACAACTATACAAATGTTCAGAATATTTATATCGATCATACAGGCTTAACAAACTAGGACAACCTTTATCTTCTAAATTAATTACATTATTACTATCTAAAATACATTTTAACCATGACACTTTTTCTAGACCTTTAGTATATATACACTTATCTTTTATAACATCTAAAATTAAATTCTGATAATTTGAATACGGTATAAGTCCTTCATTCCAGTATATCTTTCTATTACGCTCAATCCATGAAACTTCCCGTCTTTCTCTTTTTGTCAAATCGTAAAATGGAAATGGTGGCTTAATTAAAAACACTTGCAATTTATTACTACACAATATAGCAATTTCTTTTGGTACAAATTCATTGGTTTCCGTTTTAAATCCTTGGATATCTATGATGGCAGTCATGATAACCTGCGCACTATGTTGCTCAGAGGTTTATATTCCACTAGTCGATCGTTTATAATCAAACAATATGCAGCAGTGTTATCTCGTATTGGTTTTGAACATTCAATTTCTAATCGAACATCTACTGGACCTGTTTTTAAACTATCGTTTTGTCTTGAACAATCTAAGATGAACAGAGGAGCCTTCTCTTTAAAGTCCTTTAGATTAAGCAAGGGTTCTGCCGGACAGTTGTAATACGACTGGCGAAATTTCGCATACATTTCGTATAATATACTGTATTTGTCCTCAGAAAATTTTAAATTTAAAGGTTCATATGGATAATATTGTGAATTTAAAAATAGGGTCACGTTTGTTAATTCACAATGATCGAATACTGAACTATCTTTCAGTTTATTATTTTTTCTATTAGTTTGCAAACAGAAAATTACATATCTAGGTTTTTCCAATTGTGAAGCAGTTTTAATCGACCATGAATGCTTTGTGGTTTTAGGTAGTAAAGGGTACTCATATAAATCCCAATTTCTAAATGCCATTTGAATAGGTTTATCTTTTTCTAAATTTTTTAATAGCGTCAGTCGTTCACGATCTGAGACTTTTATGTGCGGAACCCTCCATTGTATTCTTTCTATTTCTATTTCAAAATGTGAAATATCGTCAGGAAGGATAACACTGTTTAAGTTAGAGTTACTTCTATTCAATATAAGTTCATGTTTACAATTCATTATAATTTTTTTGTAATCCTCCGCAAAGCCTAATATCTTATTTAATGGTATTACAGCACTGAAATATTTCACATCTGTAAATCCAATCAAGTTCCAGCCCCAAAGGGCTGCCATTTTATTTTCCGCTTCATTTAACGAAACGTATGACTTTATTGTTGAAAAAACAATGGTAAGTAAAAATTTTTTTAAGAAAAAACTTTTTAGCATTAATTAATAGCATTAATTTTTCGCAGAATCAAAAGGACAACAAAACGTCGACAATTGTTTCGCCTCTAAACGAGGCATTATCAAGACTGTCTCAGAGAGAACAGCAAAATTCGTGGTTGGAACGTGTTTGCTTATAAGTAAACGCGTGCAAATTTCATTATCGCGATGTAGGATTCTTTACAATAACCAATGTGGGTAGAAACCTCAGATCATGCTAACTAAGTTCCAAAAATAGGTATTCACCAATACTTGACCTTATCTGTTTGATTTAATTACTGTCTCTTGATAAGTTGCATAGAAAACCCAAACAACACATACAAACCAACAACAGTTAATGTGTCTGTCTGTTCGCAAACAGATTAAGTAAGGGAGATGTGTGAAAATCTATTTGTTCATTGAGTAAGGTGTCCGCATCTCTTCTAACTATTTCTAGCCTTTCCCAAACACTTAACTTGAACCCTTTCTCACATAACCGTAAAACTTTAAAAGTGTTACTATTGTTCAAGGAATGACCAGTGTCAAGAAGATGCTTCGCGAAGAGGGACCTTTCGGGACAACCATTGCGGGACGCCGCTCTATGTTCCTTATATCTAATATCGAAGGACCTGCCAGTCTGTCCCACATACTTCAAACCACATTCATCACAACTCAACAAATAAACACCTGATCTGCGTGAGACCGACACCGAATCCTTGCCATTACACAGCTCCCTCAAGGCATTCTGAGTTCTAAAAGCAACAAATATATTACTTTCCCTCATGATCTTAGCTATACTCAACGAGACGGGACCCACGAACGGCAAACAGGCCGTGTACTTCCTAGGTGGATCTTGAATCGGATATAATAAATGAAAACTAGCCTTTCTACGTTTTTTATTTAATAATGAGTGAACCATTCCTACGTCATAGCCATTACTTTGTGCTATGTAGCAAATGATGGACAATTCTTCACCAAATGCCTGTGGGCTCAACGGTACCGCCAGTAACCTGCTCAGTAAGCTGTGGAAAGCTGCCATTTTATGTTGCCATGGATGATTGGATGAGTAAGGAATAACTGTGTCTGTAACTGTTGGTTTCCTATAGATACGGAACTCATGAACACCGTTCCTTCTAGTAATTGAAAGGTCCAAGAAATTGAGAGTGGAATCTGACTCCAACTCTAGTGAAAAATCAATTCTAGGGTGTACTGAGTTCAACTTGGAGACAAGGACACTGAGCTGACGTTTTGTTCCTGTCCAACATATAATAATATCATCCACATATCTAAAATAGTACAAGACATGAACGTTCCCAACTGTCTTGTACTATTTTAGATATGTGGATTAATCTGTTTGCGAACAGACAGACACATTAACTGTTGTTGGTTTGTATGTGTTGTTTGGGTTTTCTATGCAACTTATCAAGAGACAGTAATTAAATCAAACAGATAAGGTCAAGTATTGGTGAATACCTATTTTTGGAACTTAGTTAGCATGATCTGAGGTTTCTACCCACATTGGTTATTGTAAAGAATCCTACATCGCGATAATGAAATTTGCACGCGTTTACTTATAAGCAAACACGTTCCAACCACGAATTTTGCTGTTCTCTCTGAGACAGTCTTGATAATGCCTCGTTTAGAGGCGAAACAATTGTCGACGTTTTGTTGTCCTTTTGATTCTGCGAAAAATTAATGCTATTAATTAATGCTAAAAAGTTTTTTCTTAAAAAAATTTTTACTTACCATTGTTTTGTCATGGATTTTCGCCAAGTAACGCCTGTTTCTATCCAATATTTATTGTTGAAGTTATTCCCGAATTTTTTATACGATCTATTTCAATACCATTTATTTCGTACCTGATGTCTTGAAACAAAAACAAAACAGGGTTATTAGTAAACGTAACATCTTTCTCAATCGGTTTCCCAGCTTTACCGAACAACTTAGCTTGACCTTCGATGTAAATTGAACTGGCTGATGGTAACACGTATATGTCTTGCTGGTGGATGGGAATTCGGATTTCATCATTTTCTCTAAAGCAGTTATTGTAGGGATTGTATGAATGGACTTCGTAACTTTCGATCGAAGTATCGAACCGCGGTAAATCATTTATCTGTAGTATATTCATACTTTAAAACCTAGGGCTTTAAGAAAATCTAAATTAGATTTAGTCAACTTCTTTACTTTTTTCTTGCGTCTATGTACCTTAGCGGTTGTAGAAGAAATAAGGCGTTTCATTTTGACCGGAGGGTTTATATTGTGTAATATCATTTTGATTTCCTAATATGTAGACGTAGTTGAATATGTTCTATAAAATCAATGCTGTATCCAAACTGATCAACCACCTTAATAGATATAGATGAAATTATATTTTTGTTCACTGGAAAGTAAATAACGCTTGGAGGCGTTTCTATGTACTGACGGTCTATAACAGTATTAGTTACAAATTCATGAATAATATGGGTTGGTAATCCGTTAGTATAGGAACCGTATATTAAATCACACTCAATTCTTATTACAAGTGGAGTATTGCTATTATTAAAATACTTATTAGGTATTGAATTCAATGTTGAAAAATATAGTAAACCGCATTCATATTTTCCAGATAAACTCAGTGGTGGTTGAAAGTACGATTCTAATTCTGATTTATTGCCAGAGATAGTTACTGTAATAGACATAATTGCATACTGAACAGTTTTGGAAAATTCTATTTATTTTATTCCATAACTATGCCAAAATTTGCTTAAAAACCTTAAACAAAGATGTCCACAATTGAAAGGATGATCACGTTGTATATTTTCATAATTATAGTGGATTTTAGATCCTAAATATTTTATAAATTCCTTGGGGGGCTTAAGATTTCCGTAACTATCAAAATATTCAATATAATCATTGTATTTTGCATAGGCTACCCAATGAGAGCCAGGATTTTTAGAACTATCTAAATTAATAATTCCACATTCTTTTTTAAATGAGGATTTAGGGAGCTCGTCTCTCATAAATACACCTCTAAAATAAGGAATATCATTTCCATATTTCAAAATGTCAAGATTAGTTAAGGCACGTTTGGGTAGCCGATATTTTAGTTTTTTTCTTTTGATACAAAAATTCCAAGTCCATTTTTATGCGGTTTAAGGTGCATACCTTTTCCGATGCAAAGAGCCTCCATTTTTTCGTTGTGTCTCTTCGATTCATCATACAGTTTTTTTGCCATTTTGAATTCATTTATAGTTTTAGCAATACCAGCTGCACCACCTGCTAAAGCTCCTGCTGCAGATAATCCCGCAAAAATTGGAATCAAAGGTAATACTCCGCCAGTTTTTGGTATTTAATGGATGAATAGGTATAGGAATAGGAATTTTAATGGATGAATTGTCGGCTAGTTCTCTAGCAGCAGCCATTGCAAATTCAATTGCTGCTTTCTTGCATTTTGGTTTTAATTTTTTAATACGATTTTTTGTTGTTATAATTACATTTTTTAATTTCTTTTTAAGCCCTTTTCCAGACGAAATTTTTTTCAAAGGTTTTTGGCTACGAGTTTTTAGACCATAACCCGTTTTGATTTTTGCTAACATAGCATTGCTTACTACATGTGCTGCAAATTTTTCTCCTGTACTCGAATCAGGAGCAACTGCTCGTTTTTTCGCCATTTTGAATAAAATTAAATCTGCCCTGTGCCGATCCTTTAAGTCTGATGACTTGTGATATGCAATATCGTGTTCTTTACAATATTCGTCTAATTTATTTACACCTTTATCTCCACATTCAAGTCGCTTAATTAATTTTGTACCAGGTCCACAATAATTGTATCCTGGTAAATGTAATTCAAATGGTAAATGATTTATTAACCAATTGAGGAGACTACTCTCTCCAATACACATTGTAAGACTGACTAATCAAAAATTAAATAGGAAATAAATAGGTAATCTTGGGAAAAAAACAATAAGTTTGACATATCAATTAAATTTACTAATTTCATATAATAATTTCATAAAACATTCGACTTATCGATCCAACTATTTTCAGCAGAAGACAAACCCAGCCATTTTACAAAAACCATATTACCTTTCTTTTTAAGAACTTTCTCAACTAAATATATATCAGGATGTCTCGTTTGTTGAAGTTCTTGGGCATAAAATGCTCCTAAAATAGGCTGACCTCTAATCGTATCTTCAATTAAGAAAGTAAAAGGAGTTGTATTTTGTATTTCTCGAATTTTAAATATTTCCGTTGACCAATTGGGAGTATATCCTTTTTCAAATGTCCCCTTGTACTTACTGATACGAACATAATCTCCCACTTTAAACTTGTTTTTGCTTTTGCTTTGCATACTAACTGTTTTTACAACATTTTCATATCTCTTTAATACGCGTTTTTTATTTACATTATTTACATTTGCAGGGATTTCATCAATTGTTCGATGATGGGTGTGATTGTATTTATAAAGAACATTTTTGAGAGTGTTATCCACCCAATTCTAGTTTCCTTTTAAACTAAATTCTTTGTACAATTTTGATTTCAATGTTCTGATAAGTCTCTCTACTATTGAAGCTTTTTTCGTTGAGAAAGTTGAATAATGATTAATATTATAAAATTTCATAAGATTTTGAAACTTAACGTTATAAAATTCTGTCCCATTATCAGTTTGCAGATTTTTAGGCACACGATTATCCAATAAAATCTTAAAAGTGTTACATACAACTTCTTTGTTCTTACTTTTCAAAGGAAAGGCCCAAGCATATTTTGAAAATGTGTCAATAACGACAAGAATAAATCTAAAATTTTTATTTTCTGTAGAAATTGCTTGCATGTCAATTAGGTCTGCTTGCCATAGATCATCTATATCTTTCATAATAACAGTTCTTCGCAAAAAGTTCACTCTTGCATTTTTATGAATTTCGTTTACCACATCTGCTTTACTCATAATTAACAATTCTCCTATCTCTTTTTTATAATAATTTGTACTTTTCTAGCCAATATTTATTGAAACCATGCATTATCATAATGAGTGATTCAGTATTAATGAAACAAAAACTGTTTTTTTAAATATTTATTCCTTTATTATGTTAGCTTCTTTTAATTCTTCAATTATTGATAAAATTTCATTATCATGATTTGTGTTTCCAGCATCTCTTGAAGCTACTAATAATTTTAATCTCTCGATTAATTCATTGGGATCATCCCAATATACCAAATCAGTGCTGGTTTTATATTTTTTAAGCTTTGGTAAGCTACCTCCAAGTTTCAAATGTTTTGTCTCTGAGGAAGTCTCAGAAAATAATGGTTTGATTATTTGACGATATTTCATTCCTTTATCACCTCTTATTTGACCCATGGGATTAAAATCTCTTTTATGAGCGTTAGTATAATGTAACATATCTTTATAGACAAGTTTATCTCTGCTTGTTATTAGCTTTAAATCTGGTTTCTTTCGAAGTAAAAGTTCTTTTAGCCCGGGAGTAAAATCATAAGTTTTGTCCCCAATTTTAACCAAACATATACTATCGTTATCTAAACTATCAATTTTAGAAAATGAAACCATCTTATTGCCCAACATTAAAGATTTGTTTTTGGTTCTTAATCCAAAAGGTACATTAACGCCATCGTAAATACCATAGATGTCTTCACTTTCTAATGAAATTTCTGAATAATTTTTTTCCGCATTTTCAGGAGTGCTTACAGAATTTAATTCAGCATCATGAAAATCATCACATATAGTAGTGCTTGAGCTGCAAGAGCTTGCACTATTTTCATCTGACTCAATTGTAGTAGAATTTGTTGATGGTACATTTTCCACATGTTTAATGTTTCCTAGAAATCTGTCAGAATTTACAAATGTTTTGAGGGGCTTCGTAACAGGTTTGAAAATTTTATCAAGTGATAAGTTAACTTCATGTTCCTGATTTTTCATTATTTCAATTTGCTTTTTATGGAGTCGACAGATTTCATTAATTCTATTTTAATATTTTGCTCCATGTTGTTTTTTAACACCGTATTTGACCGAGAAATCCGTTACAATGATTTTTTTTACATGTGACATGAATTTATAACTTTATTCAAACTGAAAAAAAATATCTAATTTTTTTCTGTATCTTCCATTGTCCAGCGGTGAATCTTTATTAATGCTAATAAAATTATGTGACTCACTCCAAACGCTATTACAAATATTTTTAAATTGGTGCCACAACATATCTGAACTAACGTGTTCTTCGTAAATGTGTTTTAGGTTCACATCATCTTGTTTAAATAATATAAGAAAATTTGCATTATCACGTAATAATTGTTTTGGAATTTTTGAATAGGTTTGAGATAAATAAAAGCAATCAATTTGCTTATGCCTGCCCATAGAAAAATAATTACGAATGTTCACGATACGAATTACGAAATACGAATTACGAATTACGAAAAATCAAATAGATTTTCGCAAGCAACGTCATCAAAAATGAATACAGAATTGGTTAAAGCTTCATTTGGGGATACATCTTCATCATTGTGGAATTCATTAAACTTTATTTGAGGCACTCTCCGTATGACTTCTCGTAAAAAACTATATTTTGGCTGAAAACTGGTTTTTGAGTACAGGTAAAGATTTTGAAATTTGAGCCCATTTTCATGTAAAAGTAAATTGATCATGACGTTTGTTTTGCCACAATTTGATGGACCACATATTATACAACGAATTGTATTAGGTAATAAAACACTATGTTTGATCTGGTGGATAGAATTATCAATATTTAAATTGCTAATGTTTAGTGATGTGGGTTGCTTGACCAATTTCATGATTAAAATTGTATATTACCATGTTTCAGAGATATGAGTTGTTTGGTCAAATTCATGTTGTTATTTACTTAAACAGATGAGTTACTTATATTTTTATATGCATTTAAGTATCCCTCCAATTACACTGTCACAAATTTGCTTCATCAGATCAATGTTAGAATCAGTTGACTACCTATATATCATCTAAAGTAATTCATTTCGGTACAAAAATACTCGCTATTATCAGCATAAACATGTTTCTACATGTTTTAATTTGTACCACCAAATTAGTATTTGCATTGTTGAAGCATCAAATTTGGTAAGTGAAACCTGATAAATATAATAACAACTGTCTCTGTATATCGATCACTTTTCGTCTGTTACTTTTATAAGCACGACCTGTATAGTTGCATTGAAATCTAATAATATTTTAAGGTAAGTAATTTACATTGTTTTATTGCATTCTAATAAAATCTTAAACAAATATATTATTTGGTGTTTATTAATTTTTTCTTTTTTTTTCAGAATAATGTCGTTCTCTCCATCTTACAGTCCTGTGGTATGTACATTTTCTAATTTATTTTTTAATGTGTCTTATTTCTGTATAGATTGATAGATCTAATTATAATATTTATTTTGCAGGAACCTTCTTGTCAAGACTATGCCCATGCAAATCCATTTATATTTGCCCAAGATAATGAAACATATTATGCTGAAATAGCTGAACAATCACGACGGGAGTATTTGGAGAAAAAAAATGAAGAAGAAAATTTAATGAAATCAGATGAACCTAAAAAAAAGAAATCTATTCTCAAGAAAGTTACTAAAAGACCTCTAAGACAATCTTCATCATATGTTATTCGGAAGGAGACAAAAGAACCTCGCCAGCTTATTAAAATACATATTTATGATCTTAATAAAACTGATATAAACAATATTTGTGAATGTGGCGATAGTGACAGTGCTGACATAAGCATCCAATATTTTGTTAAAGATGACTATGATAATATATTGGATGAAACTGAACAAGTTATAGGTAAAATAGTGAAAAAGATTGGTAATGAACAGTGATAACTTGTAGATATAATAAGAAAAATGTAAAAAAAATATATACTCTTATAATGTATGTGTTAATTTGTAAATAAAAATAATAATATAATAGCCCCTAACTTTATTAAGTATTTCAGTGTTATTCAGTAATGTTTATTGTTGCAATAGTTTATTATAAAAATTAAAAATAAATTAAAATAGTGAAAAAGATTGGTAATGAACAGTGATAACTTGTAGATATAATAAGAAAAAATGTAAAATATTATATACTCTTATAATGTATGTATTAATTTGTAAATAAATATAATAATATAATAAAATTAGCCCCTAACTTTATTAAGTATTTCAGTGTTATTCAGTAATGTTTATTGTAGCAATAGTTTATTATAAAATTAAAAATAAATTATTTTAATAATACATATACTTGTTTCATTATTCAGCTAGGTTGAGTTAAATCTATTATAACAAATAAAACAAATTAGTGGAATAAAATATATTTATTTTCATTTAAATAAGACAAAAGTATAATATCTTAATTTTTAATACAAAAATAATAATAACTAAAACAATAATTTTAAAATAATAATTAAATTTTCCTGTCAAAGAAAATTGTAATAAATTCTTGCTTCAGATTAGAATATCGAACTATAATGACCCCATGGTAAAGTAGAAGCATTTTTTTTTTAATTTGACGTTTGTCGTCATTTCTATCAAGTACCACTTTATTGATTCTTTGCGTGTACAGTTTATGATTTTTAGACCTTATAACAAACATAGGGTATCTAAAATTAGTATTACAATTTAATGCACTTTTATATTTGTTTAAGGTTAATTTTTTTGTAACAGATTTTTTTACACCTTTAGCCTTCATAACAATATCACTCAGCGTATTAATACAGTACAACTTAGCTCTTAAACCAATAAACTCTGATATGACATCTCCGCCCATTTCATCCTTAAAGAAACCAGGTATCTGTTTATTGCAATGTGGTATCCCATAAATATTATTAAAAGACTTCAGAGATACTTCTCCATTTTTAGGAAGTACATAAAGCACAAAAAGTTCAAAGTTTATCTTTAGTGATTTATGTTTTTGTAATAATGGTTGTAATAAATTAAAAACGGTATTAAATACATTAGATAAGAATAATTCAGGTGTTATTATTTCAGTTGTTTGCGGATTTATTTTGTAGCTAGCTATTCTATCTTTGAAAGCACTGGCTATCAGCTGCACATTATCGAATTCAGTACGAAGTAAACAATTTGTTTTATGTTTGTTACTTTTCTTATGTGATGAATATTTCGACTTGGAGACATATAACTGACAATCATGACAGAATTTCATTTTTTATTAAGATAGATAGTAGAGCAAGATACCAATACTTGACTATTACGATAATTACAATATTACCGATTCAAAATGCTCTAGAATTTTATTTTTAAATTATATTATGAAATACAAGTTATCTGCATAGAGTAGAGTTTCAAATCAAAACTTTTACAGGAAAATATTCGAAATTTTAAATTTTAAATTTACGAATATCGGAGTTTCAGTGTCTAAATTAGCAATATTGGAATATCGGATTTTGTTAATATTTTATTTAGACCTTTAAGAAAGGAAAACAGCGTAGATGTAAATTATTGCAATTAATATTCCTAGATATCTGGTTTTTAGTGTTTCTGAATTCTGAGCAATATTGAAATATTAGTTTGAGAAATTTTATAAATCTTTCTGTATTCGATAAATTCAATATTCTAGATATTTGGTTTTCAGAGTTTCTGGTTTCTGAGCAATATTGAAATATCAGAGTTTGAGTAATTTTATAAATCTGTCTGTATTCGATAAATTCAATATTCTACATATTTGGTTTTCAGAGTTTCTGGTTTCTGAGCAATATTGAAATATCAGAGTTTGAGAAATTTTATAAATCTTTCTGTATTCGATAAATTCAATATTCTAGATATTTGGTTTTCAGAGTTTCTGGTTTCTGAGCAATATTGAAATATCAGAGTTTGAGAAATTTTATAAATCTTTCTGTATTCGATAAATTCAATATTCTAGATATTTGGTTTTCAGAGTTTCTGGTTTCTGAGCAATATTGAAATATCAGAGTTTGAGAAATTTTATAAATCTTTCTGTATTCGATAAATTCAATATTCTAGATATTTGGTTTTCAGAGTTTCTGGTTTCTGAGCAATATTGAAATATCAGAGTTTGAGAAATTTTATAAATCTTTCTGTATTCGATAAATTCAATATTCTAGATATTTGGTTTTCAGAGTTTCTGGTTTCTGAGCAATATTGAAATATCAGAGTTTGAGAAATTTTATAAATCTTTCTGTATTCGATAAATTCAATATTCTAGATATTTGGTTTTCAGAGTTTCTGGTTTCTGAGCAATATTGAAATATCAGAGTTTGAGAAATTTTATAAATCTTTCTGTATTCGATAAATTCAATATTCTAGATATTTGGTTTTCAGAGTTTCTGGTTTCTGAGCAATATTGAAATATCAGAGTTTGAGAAATTTTATAAATCTTTCTGTATTCGATAAATTCAATATTCTAGATATTTGGGTTTCAGAGTTTCTGGTTTCTGAGCAATATTGAAATATCAGAGTTTGAGAAATTTTATAAATCTTTCTGTATTCGATAAATTCAATATTCTAGATATTTGGTTTTCAGAGTTTCTGGTTTCTGAGCAATATTGAAATATCAGAGTTTGAGAAATTTTATAAATCTTTCTGTATTCTTTCTTAGATTATGCTTTACCTCAGAATCTGAAAATAATGAGCGGTGTTTTCGAGCAGTTGCTGATTCGGTTTCGGAGTCATCAGATAAATCACATCGAGGCGTGGCTTTCTTAGTCTGTTTAGGTTTGCTGCTGCTGCTGCTGCTGAATTTCCTTTTCTTTGATTTTTTTCCCTTTTCACCACTAGTGCTTGCTTGCAAAGTGATCTCCGGGTCAGAGTCAAAAGGATTTCGAGATGACCTAAATATGTAATTATGATTGATTAGAATATAGCTTACAAAAATCAGTTTATAAACACCAATTCCACATGCATACGTGATAACGTTCAGATATAGAACAAACACATGTGGTAATACAAATATTTGTCCCGCGCGGGAATCGAACCCGCAGCGCTCAGTGCAGCAAGCCAATCGCTTAGCCACTGTGCCAGAGCTGTTGAAATATATGTGGATGAGAAGAGGATAAAGGGAAATGCGTAGAATCTGTCTATTTTAAAACTGAAAGAATTGCGGTGTACTTTAGATATATTTTTAAATAAGCTATAGCTATGTCTTCTCAATATTATAAAAAACAAAACAAATATTGTTCAACCTAGGCAAGTCCGGAGCGAGGTCGCTAGTCGTTGTATAAAATCCTACTAATATTATAAACGCGAAAGTTTGTGAGTATGTATGGATGTTGTTACTCTTTCACGTAAAAACTACTGAATGAATTTTAATGAAACTTTACAATAATATAGCTTATACATCAGAATAACACATAGGCTACAATTTATAAAGATATTGTGTGAATTACTTTATATACGTATTTATATTACTTAAATCCAAATTACCACGCGGACGAAGTTGCGGGCGACCACTAGTAGAATATAAATTTATTATTGTATTTGCAAATAATTTACCTGCTTTAAAGTATTATAATTTTTTTATATATGAGAATTCGGTATATTAAAAACTAACTAAAAAATAAAACATAATAATTAAATACATACATACTTACTGCCGTCGATCTTGTCACTCAACACAAAAATAATCACGTTAGACTCACTAAATGCATGCACTTATCACAAATTTCTGATAGCAAACTCTTGAGTGATCGCTTTTTATAATGCATTAATTAAGGTAGCGATTACATTCAATATTGCAAACGCTAGATGTGAATACGGCTTCAATCATATATTGATATTTCAACCCTATGTACTAGTCCAATACAGTCGATAATTAATTATCATGTATGCTCACTATGTCCACAGTCTTTGATTCCCTATTTTGGTAGTGGCGTCGAGATGACGCGGATACTTGAGACGAAATTCTAAAAAGGAAATCGTATGTACTTTACTATTTTAATGCTAATGTTTAAGAGTGTCACATCTAAATAGTTATTACATTTTCTCAAAGCAAAAACCAATATAATTTGAACTTTATATCTGGATCGCGGATTTTAACAAAAAACTAGTTTTTGTTACTTCTTATTGTTAAAAATTATGCTCTACAACTAAGGTTATTCTTGTATCGTGCGGATCCAATTTACAAGCCATACATTTCACGCAAACACTAAACCCAGACAAGAAATAAATCTTTATGAAACACATAAAGATATGTTCTGAACGGGAATCGAACCCACGATCCTTGACGCCCCGCTAGCCAATTCCTTAACCATTGAGCTGTCTAACCTTAACTCCAAATATTAGTTTAGAGTCTGTGGATGTGTAGGTATTGTATGTTAGTAAGTTCAGGCAAGTTGATATATTTTAGTATTTAGAATTTCGCTCGCCCCTATTACATGGGACCTAACATAGCTGGCGAGATGTGGGTGTGTTTGCACACCTCTGCCTACCCCTTCGGGAAAAAGGCGTGATGTTTTATGTTAGAATTTCGTTTGTGATTGCAAATAAATATGTTCCATTTCGAGTTGTAATATTTTGTGTTACCTATGTATATGAATATACATTTTGTAGATATTACTTATGTATTTATTACCTATGTATTTGAATATGAATATACATAGGTAACAAAAATACTTATAACGTTTAGATTGCTATCATGGCTGCCACTCGCACTATTCTTTTAACGTATTTTTATGTTAACTGGTACGTAGATAAAATATCAATTGGTTAAGTCAGTCACACAAAAACACCTGAATTGAGACTTAAAATTAACATGCAAATGTATCTGGATTAACTCAGCATACTGTTAAGATTGTCTCCTCACACTTTCGGAAGTGACTGTTCAACATTATCTAAACTGCATAATATCATTTTTAGTTTGCAACTGCATAGAAACAGACATTTTATAAACTGATAGCACAATTGAGTTAGCTGATATAGTTGTTTATAATATTTATGTGACTATGTTCGATATGAGGTCGGTGCTGAATGAAATACAATCTGTTACAAATCATATACCTCGAAGTCTCATTAGTCATCGCTCGGTAAAAACAATTGGGGATCCTGGAATCATGTTCGAACGATGTGAGAACATCGCTCGATGAAAACAATTGGGGAGTCTGGAATCATGTTCGCTCGATGCGAGAACATCGATCGATAAAAATAATTGGGGATTCTGGAATCATGTTCGAGCGAAGCGAGAACAAAATGATTCCAGAATCCCCAATTATACCCTACTGGTATGCAGTACAGGATAACAGATAAATTCACTTTTTCTAATTATTATTCTTTGATTCAAGTAGTCAAATTCCACTACATCTAAGAAAATTCAATACTATCTACATTTGCTAATGGGCAAGTCAATAATTAAGGTATTTTAAAATAGGTACCAGTCCCGCAGCACACAATTTCACCCACCTACGAACTCGTGGGCAAGATATTGGAATAGGTTGTCCCAATTTTACAGCTTAAAATTAAATTACCTAACAAAACATTAGCATAAGGCTCTGCTGACCTTTCGAGGGTATTTTCTAGACTCATCTTTTATTCTTATTGCACCCTAAACAAAGAAAACACTTCCTCCGCGAAAACTCTATATTCAGTTGGTGTGGCAGTTTTCGATAACTGGGCTACCGATTAAGAAGCCATAAACCACAGAATATGATTTTATGCTTTTAACGGAAAGGTCAGGGCTATATTGAATTGCATATAAACGTGTACGCGTGTGTATGTTGTAGAAAACATTACGTAGAACTTAGGTTATACTTATTTTATCACAAGTAAAAAGACGTTTTATGGATCTCCAGTAATGTCGTGTGTATATCCTGTTTAACTGGCTTTATTTACCCAAAAACTAGACTAATTTTAAGCTTTTTTACAAGTATTTAACGAGATTGCGTACCTACTTTTCCACAAGATTTACGTTTTTCAGTCACTGCATGTTTTCGCCTCCCGGAAACATCAGAGATTAGAGACAGACTTAATGCTATATTACTATTACTTAATGAGCAAGACATGCTCGCGAAGGAGGCGGCCGAGAGGGAGAGGGAGCGTACCCTCCCCGCCGAGTTCCGTAGTCAGCGGCGAGGGCGCCGCAGACTCATCTACGCCCAAGACTATCGACCTCCATGATCGGGGCCTGAGGACGGCGGGATCGCCACCCGCCGTCCTTACAGAAGCAGGCTAGAAGGGTTGCGTGCTGCGGGGCCTTTGCCCCACAGCACGCAACCAGATTCACTTACTGACGCGGGATAAATCCCTACGGGATTATCATCCCGACCAAACCCACGCAGTGACCAAACTGGTGGTCAAAGTCCGCCGGGCGCCACTGGAAATACCTTCTGCGTGTGAACCAGGGACGCGCGGCAACGGACGTACGAGCGGCGGTGGAATTAAAAAAAAACTATTACCTAATAATATAGTTTCAAAAAAATATCTGTGAAGCTATTAAACATATTTTCTTACGGTTTTCACAGACAGATTAAGCTCAGCTTGGGCCTAATAGGTAAGCTTCCTGCAAACCGATTCTGTTTATCCAAGTCGGATAACAGGAAAACTCTTCTTGTGATTCTGATTTAATTATTGTGTTTATAAGTAAGTACGTACGTATTCAACAAAGTCACTTCCCACTACGTATCTTCAGCACCATAAAACAGATTTAAAAAAAAATATCTTCAATGTTAAATGTTAAAAATAAAAATAACTTCTTTTATGAATATTCTATACGGGGCTTGTAACTAATAAATAAATAAACATTTCTCGCATTGAAAACCTCCTCTGTGCTTCTTGATTTAATATTTAAATAAACAGTCTGAAACGTACAACTTCTGGCTACCTTAAAGACCTCGTATTTATTAAAAACTAGCTGATCACCGCAGCTCCGCCCGCGTGATATAGTTTACTCGTTCCCGTTTCCCGTGGGAACACATTACCGAGATAAAAAGTAGCCTATGTAGAGTATATGACTCAGGGTGAATGTAGTTTTCCAATGGTGAAAGAATTTTTGAAATCGGCACAGTAGTTTTTGAGTTTATTCATTACAAACATACACACAAAAATAAAAATCTTTCCTCTTTATAATAGTAGTGCAGATTACAATAGCAGCTAGGTACTTGCTCGGACAAAACTTGTTAAATAACGACTTTAGTCATGCTTATCAGTGATATCTTATGCTACTCGTATTATGGCCAGTTTCAAAGTGGTACAATATGTTCCACTTCATTATAAGGCAGATAAAACAAAAAGAAAGATGAATATTCAATTTTCATTCCAACAGATACCGTCATGTGTTTATTACGACTAGCTGATGCCTCTAGCATCGAACGCGTGCAATAAGTAGCTTATATTTATGACGAAAAGACTCATTCTGGCGAAGGTATATCGACAACAGTTAAGTATTATCGGTTCTGGCTGTTGCATTTGATATGAAGTCATTAAATAAGTATTTTAATTTACATCTGTAAACATTAATGGATCTAGAACTTTTTTTTTCAGTAATGGTTCCAGAATTTCTTAAGTTTTAGTTTAGGTACGCTATGGGTCCCTTCACTGTTTCGGTGTACAATAACTATAGTACGTGGACCGTAGAACATTGAAAAATATTGATTAACAGCAAGCTCATTTTTCGTAAGTAGCTTTACTTTACCGAGTCCTAGCCCAATATCTCAAAAAGAAATCTCAAATCAGATAGCTAACAGAGTAATCCAGTTAAAATATTCGGAACAAAATTGTAAGGTTGCATTAATTCGTATAGAGCTGCAAATTGGTGCAGGTATTAAGAGTCCGTATGCAGAATCGAAACGAGCGGAATTAGGTATTTGACACATTTTGTGCGTGAGTCCGGAGTTACCGATGGTGGTCAGCCAGTAGGTACGGCGATTACATGGTTTTGATCTTTTTTTTTTCATTTTATAATAATAGTGTCTTGTGTGGGGGAGGTGAAAAGAGGGCTAGGAGGGGGGGTGTTTTTTTCTCTCCTTAAATTCAAGAAAAGACCCTCTATACTAGTATGATCCCGTAATCAAAACTCCTTTCCCCTGTCGTTGCACTCTCAAAGGGGGGGCGAGGGCTTTTTTTTTTTCCTAATCAAAATCATTTGACCTCCTCTATACAAAGGGGCTCTACCAACATATTTAGGGCCCCAGCGAACTCATCTGCTAGTGGCGCACCTGCTGATCAACGGACGAGGCTCGCTAAAGCTGCTAAAGCCCAGCCCAGGCTGGTTGCGTAAGGGGTTCAATAGCTGCACCGCCGGGCCCGGGGCCATGTATGGTGCAGCAGGCATGGAACCAGTGGGGGCAAAGCGGAGTCTAGTGTGGGTGGTGTGGGTCGATTCGCTGGCCAGGGAGACCCTTAGCAACAGCGTTGCCGCGGCCGCCCGCAACACAGTCATGGGGCCTGCCTGGGACCAACCACACCAGGAGGCTGCCCCACATGTTCTCGCGCATAATCCTGATGTGGGATCGCCGCTCCGGGTGGTAACCGGTGTGGAATAGCGGCGGCCTTGCACCAGGGGGGTTTGGTAGCCCTTCCGTCCGGCGGGTCGGCTCCAACCTAACCACACGGTTCCAGACGAAGTTAGCCCCTGCGCTTTGTCACTTATTACTGCTGCACCAAATGTCGCCCTGTCTTCACGCTTCTTCTTCAAATTTATAATGGCAGTGCAACAGAAATGAGTAAACGTTCCACAGCGGCCCCAGGAAACCCCACAGCTTCACTTTTCGAGGTGGAGTTCACCAACATCCGTGGACTCCATGCGAACCTCGATGCCGTCCACCATACCTTGAGACGGCTCGGCCCGCTATGACGTTTCTCACGGAGACACAAATACGCCGCCCTGACAACACGCCTTACCTGTGTTGCCCCGGTTATGTATATATGTATCGAGGAACAATACCGGGGCGCCGCAGGGGTCCGTGCTGTCACCAACTCTTCCTTCTGCAAATCAATGATATGCTATCCCTCGGGAACATTCATTGTTGTGCAGATGACAGCACATTGCAGGCGTGTGCATTTACAGCGATGAAATCCCCTTTCCTTCCCTACCCTCTCTTCAGAATGCATTATTACCAATGAAGGGCAACCTTGAGATCCTTGACATAGACGTTCGTCAAGAGCTCAATAATAAAAACTACATCGAAAGATGTATAGGGCTAGCTTCGTGGAAACTAGGAATACTGAATAAGGTAAAGCGATTCTTTACACTGCATCAGAGGTGTCTGCTGTACAAGACGCAGATTGGACCCTGCGTCGAATACTGCTCTCACTTCCGGGACGGCTCCGCGAAGTATTTGCTGGACGCTCTCGACGCTATGCAGCGTCGAGCTATCCGTATTATAGATTGTCCGGAGGTAACGGGAAGCTTTGAGCCGCTAGTTCAGCGCCGAACAATAGCTTCCTTGGCCGCATTCTACCGTATTTACCACGGCGAGCATTCTGAAGAGCTCTTCAATCTGATCCCATCTTCCTTCCGATCCCGAACAACGCGTGCCGGGCAGAGATGCCACTCCCACACAGTAGGTACATGTTCACGAGAACCGAACGTTTTAAACGTTCGTTTCTGTGCCGAACGATACTGGCCTGGAACGCCCTGCCTGTGCACGTGTTTCCTCCCACATAGAATCCTGGGTTCAGTAGGTCGTCAAGTTGAGGGCCACTCTCTATAGTATAGTGTGCTGTGAGTGACCCACAATCGCTTGACGTCGTCACGACTTACTACCAGGCGGGTGGTGTCAAATTGGCGAACCCAATTCAAAAAAATAAAATAAAAAACTACCTCTATAAAATTATTACTCATTTTGACTCTACTCGGGAGCCCCCCTTGGGGGACTGGAGGGCAAATCTCAAAAACTCGGAATTTTCCCTAGGTCCCCGAACCCCCTTTACATTTCTGCAAAAAAAACATAGGTACCTTCCCCTCCACCATCAAGGAGAACAATAAAATTGTGTCAGTGAGTGAGTGAGTGAGTAATCCAGCTTTATAAAATATAACAGCTTTTTTTAACAAAAATAATGATAAATACATTCTACATAATCACTTGTTGTATTTAAAAAGAAGCCTAATTATCACAAAATAATAACTAATATTACCAAAGTATCAAAATCTCACGCCACGCTATATTCGTCTGTAGACGGCGTCGAATTTTGGTGCGCAGAGCGACACGTCCTCTCCCTGTAAGCGCTTGGCGCGGACTGTTTACTTGAGGCATGCGTCGAGTATTATAAAGCGAAATTTAGGTGTTTTTTAAAAGATTATTTACAGCCTATTTTTTATTATTTAGCTTTATTTTTTTTTGGAAATGGATTGATTTTGAACCAAGGTTTATTTATGTTGTTTTAATTTTATGAACGAGAGTTTTATGTAGCCGAAATAAGAACCAATTCATTGCCCATTTTCTCTAAAATTTGACTAACTTTAATATTTGTTTACTCAATTTTTTTTTATGAAAGTGATAAAAAGTAATCCATACATTTGATAGATGACTTTTACAAGAATACACTGTATTTTTGTAATACTTTTTAGACATCAAAACGATTAGTGAATTTGTGATATTCTAGACCTCTTCCAGCAAAAGATACGAAAAACTACCGATTGTTTTAGGTCGATTAATCAAAATTTAATGACAAAAATAAGAAAGTAGCTCACTTATTAGATCATTATTGAAATGATATTTCATGTTGTGCATTAAAACTTATAAAAATACAGTATTTTCAGTGTAAAAACACGTCTGTAAAATCAGCGAAAACGGTAAAATTTAATAGGAGGACTCTTAAGTACACCATTATAAATCAAATATCAAAAGTTCCCATTGATCCGACTTGTGCTAAAAAAGTTATTCAAGGTTAAAGTTGAAAATTTTCGCTTTTTTGGATTTTTCTCGTAAATAGTGAATTATATCAAAAAATACTTTTGTACACAATTGTAGATAATAAAATAACCTACACAAATGACACCTAAACTTTTTTCCTAAGAACTACCATTTCTGAGAGATTGCGGTTATTAACGTCCAACAAGATATAGTCTACACGCAATGCTGGTCCGCTCCTATTAACTCTGTCGTGATGTTATATAGCCTATGTTACTCGCCAAAACTGTAGCTTTATATTACGGAAAGAAATTTTAAAATCGGTGCAGTAGTTTCTGAGGTGTCACGTTGTCCCGTACAAAATTTGTCCCTCCCTTTTTCACCCCCCTAGGAGTAGAATTTTGGAAAATCCTTTCTTAGCGGAAGTATACGCCATATAATAAACACTCCCTCCAAGTTTTAGGTGTCTAAGATCAACGGTTTAGGCTCAGCAGTCAGTCATTTAGGACATAGAGTGTTATATTGTATGGTTAACTGTAATTAATATTGATTGACGAATCAACGTTCAGCCTAAACCGCTGATCGTAGAAACCTAAAACTTAGAAGACGTGTTTTTTAACTTTATTATTAAGTAATAGTCTTTTTTTAATTCCACCGCCGCTCGTACGTCCGTTGCCGGGCGTCTCTGGTTACAAGCAGAACGTATTTCCAGAGGCGCCCGGCGGACTTTGACCACCTCTGTGGTCTCTGCGGGGGTTGGGTCGGGATGAGAATCCCGCGTCGTTGGGGTTGGGTTTTATCCCGCGTCAGTGAGTGAATCTGCTTGTGTGCTATGGGGCAAAGGCCCCGCAGCACGCTTCTAGCCTGCTTCTGTAAGTACGACGGGTGGCGATCCCGCCGTCCTCAGGCCCCGATCATAGAGGTCGATGGTCTTGGGCGTAGATGAGTCTGCGGCCCCTCGCCGCTGACTACGGAACTCGGCGGGGAGGGTACGCTCCCTCTCCCTCTCGGCCGCGTCCTTCGCGAGCATGACTTGCTCGTAGAAGGACACGGCCGCGTTCCACCTACTCCCGCTGGAGACCATGGCTTGAAGCATAGTCTCCAGCGAGAGGGTATCCACGCCCAGACCCACTACGATGTCCCGGCGCTGACTCGCCCACGCTGAGCACTCCACCAACGTGTGGAGTGCGGTGTCGTCGCCGGAAACCTCGCTGTGTTGACACCGGGGTGTGACCTCACGACGGATGCGAAACAGATAGCTACCGAAGCATCCATGCCCGGTAACGATCTGCGTCGCACGATACGTGAGGTCACCATGCTGCCTCTGCAGCCAATCGTCCATGATCGGTCTCACCGCCGCGATGATGGTGGTACCCCACTTGGGTTGCTCAAGTCGCACCCTCCATGACTCCATGAGATCCTGGCGGAGTTGGGACCGCTGGTCATCGATTTCTCGAGACGCAGGCCTGTGGTCCCGCTCCAGCGCCTCCTTGCGCCATTGGAACAATGACGCAAGGGCTCTCGCTTCCAGGTCCCATGGAGGGGTCCCGGCTAGGAGACAGAGATCGTGCGGTAGCCCCTTATTGTTTTGACGGCCAAGGTCCTCAACGGTCTGTTAAGGAGCGTTGAGTTGTTGGCCGTCAACCGCGCCGCCCATACGGGAGCCCCGTATAGGGCCATACTCCGCACGATCCCCAGGTACAGTCTCCTGCAGGAAGCGTTGGGTCCCTTTAGGTTGGGTATCAGTCGCGAAAGCGCGACCGATGCGTGTGTCAGCTTGGGGACCAAACTTCGGAAATGTGGTCCGAAGTTCAATTGGCTATCAAGTACGGTCCCTAGATACTTCATCGAGGGCTTGATGCCGATGCTAACGCCCCCCACATTTATGCTGGAACCTTCAGGTGGACCGTTCCGAGGTCTGTGAAAACACAGAACCTCGGACTTGTGCAAGGCCACCTCCAGTCCTAGCCGCCGTATCCGACCCACGACTTGAGCAACACCCGTCGTGACCTTGAGTGCTGCCTCCTGGTACGTTGCACCCCGCGCCGTGACGAGGGTATCGTCGGCGTAGCAAGTTACGCCGACGCCCTCAGGCAACGCTCCCCGCAGCACCCAGTCGTAGCCGATGTTCCACAGAAGCGGCCCCAGGACCGACCCCTGTGGAACACCGCACGACACATCCCGCCGAGCTGGCCCGAGCCAGCTGGGGAAAGCTATGGCCCTCTCCGAGAGATAGACCCCGACAATACGACGGAGTTAGAGAGGCGTTTCGTGATACACGAGCGCCTCCCTAACGCAGCTCCTTGGCAAGGTGATGAATGCGTTGGCGATGTCAAGAGACACCGCCACCACCACCTTGCCCTGTGAGACTGCTTCCTCCGTCAGGCTCCTGACGCGCATGATCGCGCTCACCGTGGAGCGTCCCCGACGGAAACCGTACTGGTTGTACGCCAGGTCTGGCCCCACCGTCGAGAGATGCTCAACTGGTGTACTGGCGGCGGCCGGAGATGCATGCTGCGCGCAGCTGTGCAATCTCCGGTGACCACCAGTACACCTGCTTCCTTGCCGGTCTGGGTGTAACCCTAGGCATCGCCGCATCACAGATTTGCGACATGGCTCTCCTGAACCACTCCGCCTCGGTATCCACATCGGCAGGCCGGTCCGGTGCCGGAATCCAGGCCTGCACGATGGATGCCTCCAGGAGAGCCTCCCGATCCAGATGGTGAAGTGCCCAACGCGGATCCGGGGGATTTTCTACCGGCTGTGGGAGGTCAGGTGGGGGGACGACATCGAACCGGATGTACCGATGATCCGAGTGCGTCTCCTCACCCTCCTCCACGTGCCAACCAGTAATACGGGCGGCGAGGTCAGAAGTCGCGAACGATACGTCCACGACCGAGCTGGTCCCCCGCCGCCAGAAGGTGGCGACATTCCCCCGGCACTCTCACGTCTGTTGTAGGTAGTCTCAAATAAAATAGGTGAGTACATTTTCATTAAAATTACCCATTTTAATGAAAATGTACTTACCTATTTTATTTTTTAAATCTCCTAGTTCTCATATTTACCTACAAGTGCACCATATCACTCACCAATAAAGCAGTGAACCGTGGAATGTTTTTCGTATCCTTGATTCTGTGGCCTATCAACAAAGGCAATCAACAATTACATATTGTAATGAATATCAGCCTATTACCTTCCTAGTGTCTCGTACCATAACTCCCTACCTACTTTCACTAAAATCGATTTGACTGATTAAGCCATACCTAGAGCTACACGGGTACAAACAGCGAACGCGACGGTACGAGGCCCAGGAACTGAAATCGGGGCGGGGCCCCAAGTGATCTTTGACTACGTCCACGCCGTCCGCCCTGGACCCCAACCTGACCACCGTAACGGAGTGGCAAGACAGAACGTCAAGGTCTAAACTTGTGTGGCCAATTATTTATTTATTTAAAGAAGAATAATCATGTCGGATGAACCCGAAAGTTTTGTGACCCCCGGTCTCGGTACTGCCGTTGTCAAGGTAGTGCCGGACCAAAACGACGACCTAATGCAGGATTCACGGACGCCGAACTTGCCCAGCGGTACGGAGACTCGCGTCGCGCTGCCCAGTCGCAGCGCGACGTCGACGCCTTCAAGGTTTGAACTACCATTTGCTGCCGGAACTGACAGTGAGTCAGATCCCGGCACGATGGAAGCGGAGACGGAACCAGAGCCGGCGCGCTCTATTTACCTGAAGAGGGGCCGTCAGAAGAGCGCGCCGGTGAAGAAGTCGCATTCGACGCCGAAGGACGGTCCGTCGATATCAGTGGTCTCCAGCGAATGCGAGGAGCCACCGGTCAAGGCGGTCCGAGTCCGGAAGCCCGGCTACGACGCCAAGGGGCGGGCACCAAACCCCAGCATACAGGTCCCGTTCCTGCCTAGCGGCAGGGACAAAGAAGTGCCGGCCGCGCGGGTGCTCATGGGGGCTCTTGCCCGAATCATTGCCGCCATGAGAGGTGCCAAGAATGTTTCGGGGAAGAAGAAGGTGGTGTCCGAAGCCATTGCCGACGCCCACCTGTCCCTCGATGAGCTCCTCGCGCGGAGCGTGTCCGAGGAGGAGGCAAAGCTCAGAGACCAGGTAGCGAGCTTGGCTGCTGAGCTCGCTTCCTCCCGGAAACAGACGGAGGCCCTGCGACAGGAGGTCGCTAACCTTACCATTTTGGTCAAAGGGCCTCCGGAGACCCAGCTGACGGGACCCTCTCCGCCTTCACCGACGGCTAGACCGGCGCCCAAAGCGGCACCTAGGAGCGCGCCCGGAGCGCCTCCTGCATCGCCGCTGCAGACTGCGCTGACACCGACGCAGATTCTGGCGGCGATTGAGAGGCGACTCGCGGTTCTTGAAGACCGATCATACCGCCCCCCGCTGGCGCGACCCGCGCTGTCATACGCGGCTGCCGCCAGTGGGGCTCTCGCTCCTGGGTCCGGTCCAAGTAGGTCTGCTGCCCGCCCAGCCCCGCCTATGTCCGCTTCACCAACCATTCGGACACCGGCTAAGCCGGCCACGACGGCTAAGCCGAAGAGAAAGGGGAGGCCTAATGCCACCCCTGCTGCCCCCGCGTCCCGCGCCACTCCCACTACACATCCTTCCAGAGGGGAGGGATGGGAAGTAGTGGGAGAAAAACATAGGCGGAAGAAGGCCGCCAAAAAAGCGGCCCAAGCCACCGCGGCGAAGGCGCCGAAGAGGCCCCGCCCCCCTCGCTCCACCGCCGTCGTCCTGACGGTGACGACGGAGGGTGTAGAGAGAGGTGTGGGGTACGCCGATGTTTTGAGGAAAGTCAAGGCCTCGGTGGACCTCAAGGCCCTCGAGATACAAGGGGGGCTCCGGTGCAAGACCACCCGCACCGGAGCTCGCCTACTCGAGGTCTCCGGCGCCTCCAGCGGCCCCAAAGCTGATGCCCTCGCGGCTAAGCTGAGGGACACGCTGGACGCAGAAGCCGTCTGCGTCTCCAGACCCACTAAATGCGCAGCACTGCGCATTTCGGGCCTGGACGACGCGGCCACGACGGATGAGCTAATCTCCGCCGTCGTGGAGGCGGGCGGCTGCCCCCGTGACCAGGTGAAGGCTGGAGAGATCTCCTTCAGCCCCACCGGTCACGGTACAGCAGTCGTCCAGTGCCCCGTCGCGGCGGCTCTTAAAATTGCGGACGGACGAAGCCTCCTCGTAGGGGGCTTCCTCAAGGCGCAGGTGCATCTCCTGCGTGCCCGGGAAACCAGGTGTTTCCGGTGCATGATGGTGGGGCACGTAGGAGTGCAGTGCGCAGTGGAAGACACCGTGGGTGATCGGTGCTTCCGCTGCAGCCGGCCCGGTCATAAGTCCAACGCCTGTGATGCACCGCCTCGCTGCTATAGATGCGAGGCGGAGGGCAAGACGGCGGACCATCGGGTCGGCAGCCGTTCCTGCGCCGCCTCGAGGCCAAAGCCTCGTCCGTCCGCTGGGGGCAGCGGGGGTGCCGCTACTGCGCGGCCAGATTCGCGGCGGGATGCGGATATGGACGTCCATTAATGGACACCCATATCCGCATCCTACAGGCGAACTTGAACCACTGCCGCGCTGCTCAGGATCTTCTGTACCAGAGCATCGCGCAGTGGTCCATAGACCTGGTTGTGGTCGCCGAGCCGTACTATGCCCACCCGGGAAGCCTGGTGGCGCAAGACGGCTTGGCCTGCATCTTTGGGGGGTCCGCCGCGACCACCTCGCGGCTTGCAATTATTGCAAACGGCCGAGGCTGCGTTGCGGCGGAATATGAAGGGGTGGCAGTCGTGGCCGCATACATCTCGCCGAACAACATTAACGACGCTCAGTATGAGCTATGGCTCACTGAGCTCGACGTCGTCTTCACTGCGTGTCGTCCTCGCCCTGTCCTTCTCCTGGGAGACTTTAACGCCTGGTCTACGGCGTGGGGCTCCCGGGTGACCAATGGCAGGGGGAGATTACTTGAGGACTGGGCCACTACACGTGGACTAGAGCTCCTCAACCGGGGGAATGTCGCCACCTTCTGGCGATCGGGGGCCAGCTCGGTCGTGGACTTAACGTTCGCGACCCCTGTCCTCGCCCGCCGTATTATGGGCTGGTGCGTGGAGGAGGGTGTGGAGACGCACTCGGACCACCGATACATCCGGTTCGAGGTCGTCCCCCCACCTACCCTTCCACAGCCGGTACCGAATCCCCCGGAACCGCGTTGGGCGCTCAAGAGTTTAGACCGGGAGGCTCTCCTGGAGGCATCCATCGTGCAGGCCTGGATTCCGGCGCCGGACAGGCCTGTCGACGTGGATGACGAGGCGGAGTGGTTCAGGAGAGTCATGTCGCAAATCTGCGATGCGGCGATGCCTAGGGTTACACCCGGGCCGGCCAGGAAGCAGGTGTACTGGTGGTCGTCGGAGATCGCACAGCTGCGTGCAGCATGCGTCTCCGCCCGCCGTCAGTATACCAGGTTTCGCCGGAGGCATCGTCGACCAGACGACGCGGCAGCCCGGGAGGCGGAGCTATATGCGTCCTACAGAGAGGCTAAGGGCACCCTCCAGGAAGCGATCACGCGGGCTAAGACGGCAGCCCGCGAGGAGCTCTTGGAGACCCTGGAGCGGAACCCATGGGGGCGCCCATACCTACAGGTCAGAGGTAAACTCCGACCGAGGGCGCTTCCACTGACCCAGAGTCTCCAGCCGGATCGGCTGGAGGGGGTCTTGGGCTCTCTGTTTCCGACGAGCGTGGAGGAGCACATCCCTCCGCGCATGGCTCCGTCTCAGACGCGCAACGCGGATAGTAGCAGCGAAGACGACGTACCCGAAGTCAGAGAGGGTGAGTTAGGAGCGGTGGTACTACGGCTCAGTCGCCGGAAAACCACCGCCCCTGGACCCGACGGCATTCCGGGCCGTGTATGGGTCCTGGCCCTCGAGGAACTCGGGCCTCGACTGAGGGGGCTCTTCAGCGCATGCCTCGAAAGGGGCCAGTTTCCCAAGGTGTGGAGGACGGGGAAACTGGTCCTGATCCGGAAAGCGGGGCGGCCGGTGGACTCACCGTCCGGTTACCGGCCGATCGTGCTGCTCGACGAGATGTGTAAGCTCTTTGAGCGAATTATCGCGGAACGCCTCGTCGAGCATCTCACGCGTGTGGGCCCAGACCTGGCGGACAACCAGTACGGTTTTCGTCGGGGACGGTCCACCGTGAGCGCGATCATGCGCGTGAGGACCCTGGCGGAGGAAGCAGTCTCGCGGGGCGAGGTGGTGTTGGCGGTGTCTCTTGACATCGCCAACGCCTTTAACACCTTACCCTGGAGTTGCGTTAGAGAGGCACTGGTATACCACGAAGTGCCTCTCTACCTCCGTCGTATTGTCGGGGCATATTTATCCGAGAGGGCTATAACATACCCTAGCTGGCTCGGGCCAGCTCGGCGAGATGTGTCGTGCGGTGTTCCTCAGGGGTCGGTCCTAGGACCTCTCCTGTGGAACATCGGATACGACTGGGTGTTGCGGGGTGCGTTGCCTGAGGGCGTAGGCGTAACCTGTTACGCCGACGATACGCTCGTCACGGCGCGGGGAGTAACGCACCAGGAGGCAACACTCAAGGTCACGACTGGGGTTGCTGAAGTCGTGGGTCGGATACGGCGGCTGGGACTGGACGTGGCACTGAATAAGTCCGAGGCGCTGTGTTTTCACGGACCTCGGCGCGGGCCACCTCCAGGATCCAGCATAAATGTAGGGAGCGTTAGCATCGGCATCGAGCCCACAATGAAGTATCTGGGGCTTGTACTCGATAGCCGGTGGAACTTCGGACCACACTTCCGAAGTTTGGTCCCCAAAGTGACGGGAGCGACAGCCGCGCTTTCGCGACTGATGCCCAACTTAAAGGGACCCAACGCTTCCTGCAGGAGACTGTACCTGGGGATCGTGCGGAGTATGGCCGTGTACGGGGCTCCCGTATGGGCGCCGAGACTGACGGCCAACAACGCTGCCATTTTACACAGATCGTTGAGGACCTTGGCCGTCAGGACAATACGAGGGTACCGCACGATCTCCCTAGAGGCTGCATGTCTCCTAGCCGCGACCCCTCCATGGGACCTGGAAGCGAGAGCCCTTGCGTCATTGTTTCAATGGCACAAGGAGGCGCTGGAGCGGGACCACAGGCCTGCGTCTCGAGAAATCGAGGCCCAGCGGTCCCAACTCCGACAGGATCTCATGGAGACATGGAAGGTGCGACTTCAGCAACCAAAGTGGGGAACCACCACCATCGCGGCGGTGAGACCGATCATGGAGGAGTGGCTGCAGAGGCAGCACGGTGGCCTCACGTATCGTGCGACACAGATCATCACTGGGCACGGAAACTTCGGTGAGTATCTGTTTCGCATGCATCGTGAGGTCACACCCGCGTGTCAACACTGTGAGGCTTCCGGCGAGGACACGGCATTCCACACGTTGGTGGAATGCTCAGCATGGGCGAGTCAGCGCCGGGACCTCGTGGTGGGCCTGGACGTAGATACGCTCTCGCTGGAGACCATGCTACGAGCCATGGTCTCTAGCGAGAGCCAGTGGAACGCGGCCGTTTCCTTCTGCGAGCAGGTAATGCTCGTGAAGGAGGCGGCCGGTAGGATGAGGGAGCGTACCCTCCCCGCTGAGTTCCGAAGTGTGCGGCGGGGACGCCGCAGACGTGACTACGCCCAGGACCATCGACCTCCATGATCGGGGCCTGAGGACGATGGATTAGCAACCCACCGTCCTTACAGAAGCAGGCTAGAAGGGCTGCGTGATGTGGGGCTTCACTCCACGCACGACTTCACTCACCGACGCGGGATTTAACCCGACCCCAAGGATGCGGGGTAACACCCGACCACCACGCAGTGGCCACAATGGGGGCCAAGGTCCGCCGGGCGCCACTGGGAATTCTCTCAGTGTCTACCGGAGGCGCTCGGCAAAGGACGTAGGTGCGGCCGCGGCCCAGGGCAGCGGAATAAAAAAAAAAAAAAAAAAAAAAAAAAAAAAAAAGGAACTGAAATCGTTGCTCTATGGTTTCCGCCGATGCTAACCCTTGTTACGAAATCTTAGTTAGTTGTAATAAAACTAAATAAAATCACTTTTCATAGAAAATATTCAACATCTTTATTTACACTATTTTTACATACAATTTCATGCCATATACCTATTCACTACGAGCACGTTTTCATGCTTTAATTTCTGTATAAAATTGGTACGACATCTTTACTCTAAAGATCACCTACATTACAGTATTTCTATAGACATTAAACATGAATAGGCTATAATTAACAATTATTTTCTTAGAGTATTAAATGCATTACGCTTTCGAATTTCGTTAGATTGGCAAAATATGTCAGAACAATATTTTATACCTACATAAACGCAAAATAATAGTTACAAAAACTATTTAAGTTCCACTATCTCAACAAAAAACCATAAATAATGCCACTAATAATAATAAACGCGAAAGTTTGTACAGATGGATGTTTGTTATTATTTCACAGAAAAACTACAGAATGGATTTTGATGATGCTTATTTGCATTTGGATATACAATTTTTTAGATTAACTTTATAAATACAATACTTTTTATCCCGTGGGAATAAGTACGGAACAAGATAAAGTACGGGTAGAATATAACAACATTGTATATATTATAATACATTTTATTCGAACCCAAGGGTCATGACCTTCATAATAAATGTATCGGCTTACACTTAAGTCGGCTTAGGTTACTTAATATTACATTATATTATACAAATGTAGGTAGGTATTACATTAAGAACAATGCGACACAAACAAATACCTATAACCAAAGGCGGAAAAGTGGGATCGCTGTGATATGTAAATGTCGTTGTATTTTATAAGTAAATTAGAAGTATTAACATGTTGATAGACCTCAGCAGAACGTAAGGTACAATTAGTTTTAGACTACCTGAATAGAATTTTATGAGCTACAACAAATTTTAGCTACAAAAAAGGCGGAGGTGGAAGGCTAGTTCCTTTAGAATTCGCATTGCTATTCAATGTGGCATAATGGATATGCTACCAGCATTCCGGAAATTAAAATTTTTGATACGAAGGAATTTACGACGCATATTATTTGACCTATTTTTTTTCATCATTTCTATTCAAAAAGTGGCGTTCCTACATAAGTGCGCCTAAAGTAGCTCATTTTTGTTCAGAGACTTTTTAGCGGGCAATAATGAGATTCGAATTGTGTAGTAATCCAATTGAAAAGAAAAGAAAACGCGCGAACTTTTTTCATCGCTAGTATAATAATATAAGGTGATGAAAAGTAATAGCCTCGAGAGTAAAATTATTTTTTCTCAGGTGACGTACTTTGAATCCCTCGCTACGATGAGGATTCTACTTTAGAAACCCTCGCTAGTGGAATCCCGAGCGTACTCGGGATTCCACTCTATAATACTTCGCTTCGCTTTGGATTCAAAAAAGCGTCTTCGGCAACAATATATCATTTCACTCCCTTGTAATAAAATGTACTATTGTAACTTAATTTCATATCTAGATAATTTGTAAATAACGAAGACAAAGAACAGTCCCATCAAATGAACAGCAATTAGAATTGTATCAATAACAAGAATCTATATAAACTATCAGTAATAAGAATCAGTACCTATATTAGTAATTATTATCTATTAAACATCTAATACATTTCACTAATATGTCTCATTCACATACATTTGTGTGAGTATGTACGTACAGGTGGATAAGAACAAAAAGTTCTAAGATTTTTACATTTGTCCTATTGTAAGTAGAATTTAAAACGTTAAATCTATTTCCTTTATTCTTCCTATATCTTAATCCTTAAAGAAAAACCGAGTTAACATATTAAAACTTTAACCAATAACCGCAATTGCTATCGTATGGGGCACGCGAACGCTATGCGCTGTCAAAACTTACTGATTTTTAGCGCATAGCGTTCGCGCGACTCATAGTGTCGTTTGTGAATACGGGTGAAAGCGCTGAGGTACCTACCTACAGACTCCCTTCATTCCCATTATTTACCAACCAATCTTGCGTCATTCTCTACACAATCCAACTATCTGAGGTAGAGTCAACTATCACTTCTCTTGCCATGAATTAGGCTTGCTTTCGAGAAGTCGTTTGGGTGTTCGCGTCTAAACCATTCTTACTTGGCCCGTTAGGTTTACCATAAAGATGGTATGGCTCATAATTATCCTCATTGAACGCTCTCCAAGCAAAAGTGTCCAATCTCGAAATGTAGTCTGCTTAGCTCTTTTTTCTGCTTTTCTCAATTAGTCATTGATAGGAAGCTAAGAGGCATTAATAAAGTAAGCGCTAAAAGAGATTTATTTGTGCGGGCGGTAGAGAATTTGACGGACCAAGTTAGTACTTTAAATATCATTTTACATAAACTGCCCTTTACTTAGTGTTTTTCAATGTCGACAACATCAAAGATTGTTATAAGTAATCTGAGGAGCAGTTTAACTCAAGTTTGTCACTATTGCAAAGTTTATATACAGTATACAGAGACGTTTCCTTCAAGTTTATAAACGGAGTCTTTATTTATTCGTATTAAAATAACAAAGGAGGTCATGTGTCCGCTCCGGTCTAATATTTAAATAGACAATTTATTGATAGTTTTCACTTTGTGATACGTCCCTAAGATGCGGGAAGACCATTAGGTACTAAAATGGTCTTTGATACGCCTTCCAATCACACACCTCATTATAACCAAGTGCATAATTGAGAGAAAAAGCGTCTACATTTCGAGATTGGACAATTTTGCTTTCGTCCGTTTATCTGTCTGTATGTGTGTTTCGGGCTAGCAGCCACAGTTTTTATCCGGTCTTCACGAAACTTTGCACAAGCGTTCCTTGATTCAATGCAATTTTTTTATCGTGAGCTTTTTTGATTGGGGGGAAAAGTTCAAATAATCGAAGTCGCGAGATGTACGGTTCGACCATAGGGCGACCACTAGATATTATGTCTATCTCAGGGTAAATGAAAAGTTCCCATTGAACTTACAATGCGATCTAATTTCTTTGTGGTAACTTTTCTATTCGATCCCAAATGACTGAAAGATACACTATCGAGTACGTCTTTAATTTATTCCAATAAACGATATATTTTCCTACACTTCACATAAAATCGGGTGAAATAAAATCTATAAAAATGTTATGCGCAAGGTTGCCGTTATTACCAACTTCTTTAGCTCGTAATGACGCAATACATTTGATCGCAATCCCGATTGGAGCTGGAAAAGCATACAATATTATATTTTGCGAGAACATTATTAGATGTTCCATTAATATGAAAAAGATGCTCGTTTCAAAGCTTGTTGCTCAACATCTCTCAAAGAAGCAGATATGAGTTGAATTATCAAATAATATGATTACTAACGTCTAGAGCAGTGCATATCCTCATATCTAACAGCGAAAACTTATACGTGCAGAAATTTAATTGAAAACACTTGTAGTCTCAAACACACTACATAACTCAATATCTCATATTATGGACCTGATAATACGAGTACCACTATGGGTCAGAAATAATACATATAATAATTAGATAACCATGGAGTTCCTAGTACACGTTAGTCTCATAGGCTTCGATCAAACATAACTTTGGGCACGTAGGAATAAAATTCCGAATATCTCATAGGTCAACTTTACAACAAAAACAATTTTTAACTAATAATACCTAAAGCAGACCACATTTATCTACACAAAAAACCAATCCACGTAAAATATCCTTATAATTTATTTTTGCACTCACAAAGACAAGTGGACTCGTAGGTACTTACTCATTTTTTTTTCTCATTTCTTAAATTTCTATCATTTCTTAAATTTCTTAAATTTATATTCTAAACTTCGGGCATTATTCCCAACCAAATAAGCCACTTAAAATACGTAATAGCATATTAATCGCATAAAGTTTTCTGGGCCTATTTCATTAGAGTACGGGAATGGGACGTGACCAGAAACTCTAGAACTGGCGGTAAATTGCGTTACCACAAATTCATTTAGGGATAGATGTAATTATTTATAGAACATACACTTAATAAATGTAGTTATACTTCATTATACAGACCAGTTTCGCATTTCATTACTGTAACTTACTCGACGTGCTGGCGCAGATGCTCGCTTCCATAAGTTTCTATTTTCTTTGAGGCTAAATTTAGTGACTTTTAGGTATTTGTTTATTCAACGTAAGATTCCTCCACCCATGCAAAGAAGTTCCGAGACTATTTATCACAGACTACTTTGATATACTATATTGACTTTTTTTTGTTTAATCCGCGGCTGTGGGCCGAGCGCCTCCGGTAAGCACTGAGAGAATTCCCAGTGGCTCCCGGCGGACCTTGGCCACCTGTGCGGCCCCTGCGTGGTAGTCGGGTGTTACCCCGCATCTTTGGGGTCGTAGTTTACCCCGTGTCGGTGAGTAAAGGCGTGCGTGAGGTGAAGCCCCACAGCACGCAGCCCTTCTAGTTTGCATCTGTGAGGACGGTGGGTTGCTAATCCATCTTCTACAGGCCACGATCATGGAGGTCGATGGTCCTAGGCGTAGTCACGTCTGCGGCGCCCTCGCCGCTCACTTCGGAACTCAGCGGGGAGGGTACGCTTCCTCACCCTACCGGCCGTTGGCAGTATACTGAGTATACTGCCAAGCCTTCTCCAAGCCTTTAAAGGTTCAGCCAGTCATAGTAGAAGGACGTTGCTTGCTGGACCAAGTGATAAACTCACGAAAATAAAATGCGTCCGGTAGCAACAAATACAGCTCATATGCCCATATGCCCATTTCCATCCTACAGGTACTTATGGCATTATGGCATTATGCCATATGGTAAGATTATGGCATCCATAATTCCATGATCCTCAAAAACCATCGATCGTAACCTGCAAGCGTGATAGTTTTTACAAACAATTTCTCACAATGTACTTAATTTGAAATAATTTGTTCGTACATAATATCTCTACAACTGAATCTTTCAAAACTAGTTCCAAAGATTGGTCTAAATTCGCAAAGGTTAACTTAATAAATGAACGAACGAGGCAAAATGTCGACTGCGGTTTACAAAAGCCATAAGCGTTTCAATTCTTAGCTTGATTGCAGTCGACTGAAACTTAATTAAGTTTCATCATACTAAGTTCACAAATGACAAACTTCAATTCAAACCATAACGGTTAGGATTTACTGGATTAAGGTGATAGACATTGAGTCAAGTCAAAATGTCTATTTTGATAGCGGGATCCAAAGTTTACTTACGGTTTGTTTGTTCGGGCACCACTGGGCAACAAGCAAAAACTAATTGACCTTCTTATTTTTTGAATTTTCCATTCAAATTTATCTACGCGTCAACTATGCCAAAGTCTCCTTCTGATGCGGATATCGCCGTTGAACTAGGGGCGACGGGCGGCCCTAAGGATGCCTTTCGACCAAAGATGTGCTATGCATTTGATATCCACCAATCATTTGTCTACAGCACGTCAAAGCACAATCATTACACACACACACACACACGTCACACAGCACATCCTCGCAGCATAGCTACATAGTACATCTCTTGTCGAAAAGCGCCCTAAAGCTCAGGCTGAAGAACCGTGCCCCTGGCTCGGACGTTGCTAAATAAATTAGTAGGTAGATAGTAAATATGTTACATTTTGTAATATTAGTATCATCGCCATTGGTCTCTACAATTTGCCACAAAAAAAGTTGTAAGTAGTTCCCTGAAGTATCATACCGGTACAAATAATTTGCTGTATCTACCTACTAAATAATTATGGTAACAAATTTTGAAACTTTCATAATTTTTACTCATAATTTGTAAATATCTAACTCGATCGATAATATTAAAGGTACGATACCTTATTGCTTCCCGACGTTTCGATTTTTGACCAATGATAGTCATAAGGTCATACCCTATATAGTTACGATTGGTTCCCGGTTAGATATCAGTTACGGTTACTAATATATATTACAATAATAATTAATCATCAAAAAAAATTGTAAGTAGCTCCCTGAAGTATCATACCGGTACAAATAATTTGCTGTATCTACCTACTAAATAATTATGAAAAATATGGTAACAAATTTTGAAACTTTCATAATTTTTACTCATAATTTATAAATATCTAACTCGATCGTGATAATATTAAAGGTACGATACCTTATTGCTTCCCGACGTTTCGATTGTTTTTGACCAATGATAGTCATAAGTCATACCCTATATAGTTACGATTGGTTCCCGGTTAGATATCAGTTACGGTTACGAATATATATTACAATAATAAATAATCATGGAGTGAAAGTTTACCTTATTTGTTTGACTTTACCTTTTAAACTTTATCTATTGAATTAGGACGCATGTTTTGCCTGCGTCGAACAAATACAATAAACAAACTCCTCAATAAACTTTCTGATAAATTTAAACAAGAACAACGTACAAAATTGAATTAGTAAATATATTTACATATATTATTTATGTTAGGTATCTACAAAATTGCTAGACAATAATTAATTATCCTTCTGTATCTATCGATACTTTTTTTTTTTTTTTTTTTTTAATTCCGGCCGCTCTAACGTCCATTGCCGGGCGTCTCTGGTTACTAGCAGAGGGTATGTCCAGTGGCGCCCGGCGGACTTTGACCACCTCTGTGGTCTCTTCGGGTGTTGGGTCGGGATGAGAATCCCGCGTCGTTGGGGGAAGGGTCTTATAAGTCTTATAAGAAGGTTTTATCCCGCGTCAGTGAGTGAATCTGGTTGCGTGCTATGGGGCAAAGGCCCCGCAGCACGCAACCCTTCTAGCCTGCTTCTGTAAGGACGGCGGATGGCGATCCCGCCGTCCTCAGGCCCCGATCATGGAGGTCAATAGTCTTGGGCGTACTCGCGTAGTCTGGGGCGCCCTGGCCGCCGACTACGGAACTCGGCGGGAAGGGTACGCTCCCTCTCCCTTCCGGCCGCCTCCTTCGCGAGCATGACTTGCTCGCAGAATGACACGGCCGCGTTCCACCTACTCCGGCTGGAGACCATGGCTTGAAGCATGGTCTCCAGCGAGAGGGTATCCACGCCCAGACCCACTACGAGGTCCCGGCGCTGGCTCGCCCATGCTGAGCACTCCACCAACGTGTGGAGTGCGGTGTCGTCGTCGGAAACCTCGCAGTGTTGACACCGGGGTGTGACCTCACGATGCATGCGAAACAGATAGCTACCGAAGCATCCATGCCCGGCAACGATCTGCGTCGCACGATACGTGAGGTCACCATGCTGCCTCTGCAGCCAATCGTCCATGATCGGTCTCACCGCCGCGATGATGGTGGTACCCCACTTGGGTTGCTCAAGTCGCACCCTCCATGACTCCATGAGATCCTGGTGGAGTTAGGACCGCTGGTCCTCGATTTCTCGAGACGCAGGCCTGTGGTCCCGCTCCAGCGCCTCCTTACGCCATTGGAACAATGACGCAAGGGCTCTCGCTTCCAGGTCCCACGGAGGGGTCCCGGCTAGGAGACATGCAGCCTCTCCGGAGATCGTGCGGTACCCCCGTATGGTTCAGACGGCCAAGGTTCGAAGTGGTTATCTATCGATACTTAAAATAAAAGAGCAGACGGTTTTTATTTTACTCCGGAAATATTGGGACAGATTATATCCTGCTCATAGACTTTTAAAAAAGTAAATAATAGAGGCAAGATAAAAGAAATGTAAATATGAGTTTTGTCTTTCTGCCACAGTAGGTATGTCACAATAATTCAATTAAATGAATCTGAATGTAATTTGGCACAATATTTTTTAATTAACATATTGAATATACTTTACTTACTTATATCCGGATAATGTATTACTATAAGAAACGGGAAACAAAACTATGCAGGCTTCGATTGCTTCGATCTAGTATTACAATATTTGATCGAGGAATACGGGTTGAGATGTAACCATCCGCTATTATATGTATAAACAATTTCTACTAAGTTAAGTAACTATTACAATATTTTTAATTTACTTTAAATCTAACAATGACTTGGTTCACGACATATTTTTGAACTAAAACGTTAACACTGCACCTCAATAATTTTACGACGACTACATTCAAATTTTAAAAACCATACAATCACTTAATTTTAACCGTATCGTTACTATATAGGTTCCTACGTCCATAAGTAGACACTCAGTTTGACACACATACGCATAATAAATTCAATTCATGGAAACATAATGTTTTTGTAAAGTCTTGTTGTTCAATTTAAAGGTGTGCGACTGCAGATGTAGTGACAGTCGCGCTACAGGAACGCTACGTTTTTGGAGTCGTGTTGGGGTCGTTTTGGGCTCGCAATATCGGGAGCATCTTCCGCGCTAGTCTCGTGAATGTGCATCGAAATTGTCGGCTCATGCTACAGTATAACACGAAGTTCACAGCAGAACCCACCAGCGCCATTAAGTCCATTACCTCTCCTGTGACAAGGAAAAATATTCAAGTGATATTACATAAAGCGACATTAACAAATAACTGGATAGAAATATACAATATACTTGTAAATTACTTGTAAAAGTACCATCGTTTACAAAAAGTTTTTTCTATAAAGTTCTTAAAATTGATGTACTTAGTGGTTGTCTTTTAATTTCGCGACCCGAGGCCCCTGCAGCCTACTGCCGAGCGCCTCTAGATAGCACTAGGAAGATTTTTAAGGCAGTGAGCTACCACGAGTACTCATTTGATTTCTAGAGACTACATCAATTTTAAGATTTTTGTAAAAATAATAGTGTTTGTTTTTCAAAGTAATACTTCTAGTCGGTTCTGTTATCGAAACTGAGTCCAAAATATTTTTTTGTAAACGGTGGTACTTTCACGTTGTACGTAGGTCACACTATAAGTTTTGCGTAACTTAAAAAACAACATGTTAAAACCAAAATATTATGTTTATTGCTTTTCAAAATACTCTCCTTTACATTTTAAACATTTTTTCATGCGATCGAACCATTTTTTAAAACAGGAGGACCACAGATCTGAAGGCATGTTTTCTACGTGCTGATTGAACGCTATCACTGCCTCTTCGGAGTTGGTAAAAGTGAAACCTCTCATCAAATCTTTGATTTTGGGGAAAATACAGAAATCACAGGGTGCTAGGTCGGAGCTATGCGCAGGATGGGTGACGAGTTGTACTTTTTCGGAAGCTAAAAATGACTGTTTTCTTGGCCGTGTGTGAAGAAGCGTTGTCATGATGTAGGAGAACGCGGCTTTTAGGTCGTCTTTCGCGAACTTTTTCTAACACCCTGGGTAAACAAATGGTAGAATACCACTCAGCATTACCACTTTTTTGATCTTCCAGTGGAATGGTACAGATGGGACCCGTAGCTGAGAAAAAAAACGCGATAGTTTTTTTACCAACGTTTCTCGCCTGCCTCACTTTTGTTGGCTTGATCTCATTTTCAAACACCTATTCACAAGATTGCTGTTTTTTCGGGTTCAAAACTATAAATTTCGTTTCGTCTCCTGTGACAATGTCATAAACAGCATTAGAATAGAGCAAAGAAAAGTGGTCGTACTTCATTCCACGCGAGCCCGCTTCTGCTCCGCTGTCAGTTCATGAGGGATCCAACGATACGAACTTTCATTTCTTCGTATAAAATTTTATGGATTTGACTCATACCAATCCCCAATAGTCCTCGAATTGTCTCATAGGTAATCCGCAGGTTTTCTTCAATTAACCGCTTAACAGTAGCCACTTTATTTTCGTTGACGGCAGTTGATGGCCGCCCTTCACGAAATTCGTCATGTAAAGAAACTCGACCTCTCTCAAATTCAGCAAACCATCGCCTCACGGTGCTCAAACAAGGTGCTTCTCTCCCAAAAGCATTTTGAAGACGAGCAGCACAGTCTTGCGGAGAGAGAGAACTTTTAAAATCATAAAAAATCATCGCTCTAAAATCTTTTCGACTTAATTCCATTTTCGTTGCATACGTAGAACTTTGATGTGTAATAAAAAACAATTGACAAATGATTTCCCGCCAATTGTTTTTTTTATTACTAAGAAGGTTGCAACGTTTAAAAAAATATAACATTCGAAATTCAAATAGTTCCGATTAGCTAGAAGTACAAAACTTTTAGTGTGCCCCATGTATATTCATAGAAAATTCAGTAACAGATAAGTAATTCGTCGCATAAATAATTGATGCCCTCGGCTTCGCTCGCGTGGAATAGTTTTCTAATTTCCACGCGAACACATCCCCTAGGTATAAAGTAGCCTTCTTGGTAAAATCTAATAGTCGTTTTAGAGATTAACCGGAAGTAACAGACAGAGAGACAGACAGACGAAAATTTTTAAATTTCATTTTGTTTATTGTTTTGATGGAGGGCTTACAGGCTAAAACAATAATATAGGTACAATTTAAATACTGCTATCGTGTTCCATGTGCATTTAGTGAATAGCAGTTAAGAAGGCACCTGACCCTAATCAATTCACCCAGTCCACTACCGCTAACCCCGCTCCCGCTATCGCTCGAGTGAAGGATAGCGATATTCACTTTCCAAAGGACAGACAGAGATCGAGCGCGTTCTCGAAAATTTAACGTAAGCGACAAAATAAAAACTATGAATTAAAGACGAACTATAATGATTATGAAAAAAGTATGTTGAGCAAATGTAGGTTTTATCAATGCCTTTTTAGATATTAAAAAATATTAAAGAAAATACAGCAAACTTAAAAGATCTAAGTTAAAATGTGATTTAAACAAGGTTTTTTGTAATAAAAAACTATCGAGCATTTTTTCAGTAATCGTGTTTTCATCTTGAGCATTTAATCTTCATGAACTGAACTTACTTGTGTAAAAAAATCAGTTTCCTAGACCTTATAGATTTTGAGATTTAGGTCAATAAAGGTAGTCAAGTTAGGGTCAGGTGGCGTCTTAATTTGAAATTACAGACACGTAAACTTTTAGTATATACATTTCTATAGATTCTAATTCTAATTCTATTATAATTCAAATTAACCTTGTATCGGCATATATGTCATTGCAGTCCTGGTCAAATTAATATTAACTTACTGATTAAAAGCAAATACTCCACACACTCCGGAATAATTTATTACGTTTACTGCCATTTGCAGGCTCGGCTTTGCCATTGTCAATTTAAATGTTCACCAACTTAGTCCAAATTAGAACTGTTTCATACAATTTAGGTTTCATGTTAGTTATTAATCACATTGTTTATAGTTTAGACCACCCGATGTGCATTTAGTGGTTCTGAGTCTGACCCTAAAACACAGTTTTATAATTATGTAAGGTATGTATTGAAAAAAAAAGTGGCAATGAACCGGTCATAACTGTCTCAGAACCGACAACCGCTGGACCAAGCAGGTTCTGAAGTGGAGACCGCGAATCGGCCAGCGTAGCGTGGGACGCCCCGAGGCTCAGTGGAGCGACGACATTAATCGTATAGCGGGCGTTGGGTGGATGAAATTGACCCAAGATCGGAGGAGGTGGCGTGTCATTGGAGAGACCTATCTCCAGCAGTAGACTGATGTGGGCTGATAATGATGATGATAACCTAAGAAGGAAATTATCATTCGTTTTAAGTTGCAACCCCCGGTATGTCAGTGTCATGGTTGTCAAAACTTGAACTCAAGACCCTTGACCACTTCAAATCTCAGCACTCTAGCATTGGTTTTACCGAATACCACAAAATATAACAAAACTATTAGGGTATATCTAGAACATTAATAAGTATGTACTTGAACTAAAAGTAAAGAAACTGAGATCAACTTAACTTCCATCCATACTATTGACCTAGTAACTATCCGGTTATATAAAGTTGATATTTACAAAGTTTTCTTCCACGACCTTCCCAGGGGCACTTAACTTATGAGTATTGGGCTTCCTTTGTTTGGATCTGTGTGATAAAATTAAGTTTAAAACAAAATTTTGGCACTTAAGTGATTAATGTTTTCAGCCTTGGTTAAACTTTGCGTCTTCAAACCAGTAGATTTGGAGACGCAAATGTAATTAAGGTTAAAAACAGTCATTATTACTGATGTCACTTGTATTTGTGACCACTTTTTGTGTCGAACAGTAATCTCAGCACCTAAACTGGCATATGAATATCTCAGACTGGACAACCAAGATACACGGATCCTTAGTTGTCTATTTCTGCAGGTAACAGAACTAAACTTTATGTAGCTACCTACAAAATGTCCAATCAAATAATAGCACAAAGTGCCATAAATGAACTAACAAGTAAATTAATATTTATAATACTAGTAGGCAGGATGTAAGTAGTACCACGGAATTGGGAATAGTACTTACATACAGAACTTGCACTCCGACGTTAATTAAATAGAACGTTAGGGTTGTCAGTAAAGTACCAGCATAATTGGACCAATAATTATGACGTTAATGCCTCAATATCAACTCTATGGTCAATGCCGTGTCACAACCAAGAGACAACTCTTACTGACTTACAACTTCAAGTTCTCGTTGACGTCACGTATTTTTTTGCGAATGTTAGGCGAGTGACATAGGCCTGGTAGTACCTACTTACTTAGTTATAATTCAAACGTTTTCAAGTTTCTACCTGTTTATTTTATATCATGTCGTTTACAAACTTTCTGCAGACCTATTGTACAACATTAAATAATTTCGCATTAAAACTTTTCTAATAAACGGTTTGTGTAATTTTGTACTGTCAGAAACATATAGGTACTATAACGCTCTTTCTTCGCAACTAGACAGGAAACTCATTAATATTTCCTGTGAATATTCAGTGTCAGAAATTAATCATCATTGTGTTTTATTAAATTCGGACGCTAGCATGTTTATAGGTATTTATCATGTACCTAAGCTAAGTCTTTAAGACAAAGTCTTTAACTTTAAAAAATAAAATACAATTGTAACATTGCGTTGTTACTGATGATTAGGTACTCTTAATTTGTATTAAGATGTATTTATTGGATATATTTTGTGTATAGTACCTATTGTATAATATATTCTTGTAAAGAACCTACATGGCTAATTCCTCTGTATGTAGGTACTTTACTAGGGCGGTGTGGGGTAACGGGGGCGGTTACATCGAAATAATAAAGACGGAGCTGGCGGAATCTTAACCTAACCCTACCTACCTTGTCTTTCAAATGCTGCATTTGAAAATTTAAATTTCGCGCGCGAGGCAACAATCAAATTTATTTTGCACTGTCCACGGCATGTTTCTTTAATGCTTAATAACTCAAAAACTATACAGCAAACCACAGACTTATGTTATACTAGTGGTCGCCCGCGACTTCGTCCGCGTGATTATTGTTCCCGTCGCCGTATCATTATAAATTGTAGCCTATGTGTTATTCTGATGTATAAGCTATATTATTGTAAAGTTTCATCAAAATCCATTCAGTAGTTTTTACGTGAAAGAGTAACAAACATCCATACATACAAACTTTCGCATTTATAATATTAGTAGGATTTTTATGCCAAATTTCAAATTGATGGGTTAAGAGATGCGCCCGCTATCGTGTCGCATACATTATTGATTGAGCCCATCGTTGTGAAGACTCTGCAAGCTCCGTCTTAATAAAATAAAATATTTATACAACTACTCACCAAAAGCATAATAACATATTTGAAAGAGTTGAGGGGCGATGGCTGTAAGTAGTCCAAATAGTGCTTGAGGAAGTTCAGTGGCGAGGAACAAGCCCAGCAGAGCGACCAGCATTCGCGTCGTACGGTCAGTCCTTCCCCCACTACTGGCACCTTTCTTCGCACCATCCTCGTTCAGTCGAGCTTTCTCACCCTAGAGATTTAAAGAATAGACAATGCACACAACGAAATAGAATCTAAACTGAAGGGAACCACTCGACTAATTTGTGATACAGGTTTTGTGCAGTGACATTAAATTAGTTGTATTTTAATCCGGACAAAACTGTGGCAGGATCTTAGCCTCTACTCATAAGAACTATAAAAAAATATAAGCATGTTTCTAAAGAACGAGCAAATCGCCGATCACTGAGCCAATTTCCAAAAGATTCCTCAGTAACATGGGGTATATTTTAGACTAAAAATCCCATGCGAAGCCGGAGCGAACTGCAAGTAAATTTACAGCTTCGGGGATTGGAGGTGACCCTGCTCAAGAGGAAAATTCTATGCTTCCACGGACCTTGGTCTAATAGTAGAGACTGAGCTGTTACGTCTTTACTCTTGTGCGTCGATGCTGGCGCTTGCGGGATTTTATATAGATACCGCAAGATATATGTAAAAGCAAAATCGAGAACGTTCGTCCAAGGACGTCCCCGGCACACCTGACAATGAACGTTCGGACGGACATAACAAAAAAACACTAAAAAGGAACAATATACCCATTATTTTTGCTTATTTATGTCAACTAAGAGATTACATTTCAGTAGCACATTTCACTTCAGAAATATGTCAAGCATCTAAGAGGGTCACACATAATCGATCATGTTTGCCTACTTACCTACTGAAATTTGAGAAGATTTATTAAGAGACAATCACACAATAGACAGTAATACATAGGAACTCCTGCGACTTCGTTCGCGTATCATCAATCTGCGGATGACTCTGAACATTTCCATTGTCCGAATGAGTATGTGGTGAATTGTTACTCTAGTGCACGTACACTGAAGCTCTTAAAAATATGGCTACTTCACACCTATTGGTCAAACCGTCCTTCTTTCGTCATGAACCATACCTATATTTTGACACAACTCGCATGAAAATCCGGTCAATTATTTTTGAGTTTACGAACGTACAGATCAATTTGTTTATAGAATATTATCAACGTCACTAAGGTATCCCTGAGTTCATTTAGCCGTAGATTACCTTCCATGGAGGAAGTTAATCTACGGCTAGTTATCTATTACATTAACAACTATAAATAAAATACAATATCATTATTATCTACTGTCAAGTACAATTACCTCATTAGTTGTAATAGCGGATTTCTTCAAAAGCTTTTGCCGCCTCCGATCACTTGATTTCATTTTTAATATAAGTAGTACACTTAATATAGATAACACTACACATGGTATTAGCTTTAGAAATACACTATATATCCAGAATATTGCTGTCAAGAGAACCTTGTTATTAGTCATCGTTAGCGCATACTGTGGTTCGACGGTCGTAGTACTTTCTGTACCCGTTCCATTCAGAGTACTGTTTCCAGACATTTCTTGAGGAATCGGTTGAATATTCATAGCAAAATATATGGGAAGACACAATATTGGACACACAGCATACGCTGTAGCTATGGCAATATTAGTATTCGTTTTGTTACACAACGTCCTGTTTTTCTGAGGAAATTTAATTGCAATATATCTCCAAACGGCAAGAGTAATTGTCAGCCAAATTGATATAGTGTGGAAGTTTTGACTAAATATAGAATGGAAATAAACAAAAACGGCCCACGCGTAAGAATTCCGATTCAGTGCTGGGCATATGTTTGTGTAAACGTGAAGAGCTAGTGGTATGTAATCAATCATGACAAGTAAGTCTGCAACAGCGAGCCCGGTGAGTATCGAGTTTGTTGAGGAGGTCATTTCCTTGCGACTGAGCACGGCTATGTTGACGGAGTTTGCTGCACAACCCAACAGGCAGATAACCAATGCGATGTAGCCGTGGATCCCCACGTACATTCGATTAATAGGTCGCCCATTAGTCTCGCAGTATCCCCTAAACTCATCGGAATTACTCGACATTTTTTGTTGTTATAAATATGTTTCTGACGAAGCGTGTACAGGACGAGTTACCTGAAAAGATAGAAAATACAATCGTTAATTTGTTTTATACACCAAGAAGTCTCTGAGTACGATATTGTATGGTTATGGTAGGGATTGTCTAAAATAGCATTTACGGATTAAATGTGTTTGCAGTTTGTCTTTTCCAAGTCCAGCGGATATTAATGGTTAACAATAGATGTTATTTGCATTGGTACCTTCGATGTAATAGAACGACGGCATATAATAATTGCCATAGTACCATTACTGGTACTATTTAATGGTACCACGGTGAACAAACGACACTGTCTATAGCTAAATCTGGAGACGGAGATCGTGGGTTCAACAAAAAAAGTTGGTACATCATTTATAAATCGTCGATCGCGTGATATATGTAATATTTATGTACCTATAATAAACGTTTATTTTCTTATTGAAACACTCATTTTCAAGTGTTAAATTATTTCGTTCAATAACATGTTTGGACAAAGACGTGACGAGTGAAACGAATATAAATAAAACTAAATGTTCTCAATAACAAATGTTTTAACTTAATAGAGAATTACGTAACTGCTTCTAGCTATCTAATACCAGGTATATCAAATTAGAAAGACAAAGTGCACTTTAACTAGGTCGCCAAGTTGAGGGCTACTCTTAATACTCGTAGTACATATTGCGTACTGTGAGAGTCGCCCACAACCGCCAGACGTCGCAATGGCTTTCCATGAGGCGGGTGGCGTCAATTTGGCGACCTGATATATAAAAAAAAACATTGGCCTGCAAATTGAATGTATGTATATTAAAATATGTAGAGATTGTAGAGATTTCCACAATCGTCCTCAACCTCAACATCATCATAACATAATATAAAATAAAGTCTCTTCCGTCCCTATGTATGTTTAGATTTTTAAAACTACGCAATGGATTTTGATACGGTTTTCACATTGGTGACATTGGTTCACGTTGCATTCCTCAAAAAAACCATTGGGGTAGTGGTTCTCGAGGAAGGATTTTATAAATAATTTGTCAAGCGGGCGAAGCTGCAGGGGTCTGCTAGTTATGTATAAAGATTTATTTAAAATTACGTTTCTGATTTAAGGTCCAGCGGTTCACTGACGATGACACACCCTCCTTCCAAACTATCACCAACTTCATCGAAAAATATTTTTCGGAGTTTCCTCAAGTAACTCGCTTTCGTACGTTTGTCATGTTTGCTTTATTGAACATGTCGTCATTAGGTCACGGATATTATGGATTTTCTAGAGGATTTCATAGAGGTCAACTATAAGAATCATAATATAAACATCGTCATAATTTCAAATATTCAATCTTTGCAATCTTAATATTCACTGCCAGTATTTTAAACAAAAGCGCTAGTTTTCAGTTTATTATTTATTATATTATTTATTTAGTTATCTACCATCCAAATTGTGTTCAAAGATTTTTCTTATATTTTAGTAACAACTAAATTGTCGGTGGTTGATATTATCCTTACTCACAGCAGAGTGACCATAACCTTTAAAGTTTAAAGCAACATTTTGAAGAATATAAAAGGTAAGTAGGATAAATTAAATAAATCTAACTACTTTGCAATATTCCGCCACATGCAAATTACCCAACTCTCGTATTTATTCATGCACAAGTCCGATAAAAAACCTCGACACGTGTTTCGCCCCCAACCAGGGGCATCATCAGGAGATGTTGATGGCTCGGCGCACGGCGACCGAATTCGGTCGCCGTGCGCCATTATTGCAAAGTAGTTAGATTTATTTAATTTAACTATGGACTTCCGAAAAGTAACGCTTGATAGTATTAACTTTGTAAGTAGGATATGCTATACATGGGGCACACTAAAAGTTTTGCACTTCTAGCTAATCGGAACTATTTGAATTTCGAATGTTATATTTTTTTAAACATTGCATCCTTCTTAGTAATAAAAAAAAAACAATTGGCGGGAAATCACTTGTCAATGGTTTTTTATCACACATCAAAGTTCTACGTATGCAACGAAAATAGAATTAAGTCGAAAAGATTTTAGAGCGATGATTTTTTATGATTTTAAAAGTTCTCTCTCTCCACAAGACTGTCCCGCTCGTCTTCAAAATGCTTTTGGGAGAGAAGCACCTTGTTTGAGCACCGTGAGGCGATGGTTTGCTGAATTTGAGAGAGGTCTAGTTTCTTTACATGACGAATTTCGTGAAGGGTGGCCTTCAACTGCCGTCAACGAAAATAATGTGGCTACTGTTAAGCGGTTAATTGAAGAAAATCCGCGGATTACCTATGAGACAATTCGAGGACTATTGGGGATTGGTCAAATCCAGAAAATTTTACACGAAGAATTGAAAGTTCGGAAACTTTGTTGTCGTTGGATCCCTCATGAACTGACAGCGGAGCAGAAGCGAGCTCGCGTGGAATGGTGCTCACAGATGCTACTGAAGTACGACCACGGACATTCTAATGCTGTTTATGACATTGTCACAGACGAAACGTGGATTTATTGTTTTGAACCCGAAAAAAAACAGCAATCTTGTGAATGGGTGTTTGAAAATGAGAACAAGCCAACAAAAGTGAGGCAGGCGAGAAACGTTGGTAAAAAAATGATCGCGTTTTTTTTCTCAGCTACGGGTCCCATCTGTACAATTCCACTTGAAGATCAAGAGATTGTTAATGCCGAGTGGTATTCTACCATTTGTTTACCCAGGGTGTTAGAAAAAGTACGCGAAAGACGACCCAGAAGCCGCGTTCTCCTACATCATGACAACGCTTCTTCACACACGGCTAACAACAACAAAGTCATTTTTAGCTTCCGAAAAAGTACAACTCGTCACCCATCCTGCGCATAGCCCCGACCTAGCACCCTTTGATTTCTGTATTTTTCCCAAAATCAAAGGTGAGAGGTTTCACTTTTACCAACTCCGAAGAGGCAGTGATGGCGTTCAATCAGCACGTAGAAACCATGCCTTCAGATCTGTGGTCCTCCTGTTTTAAAAAATGGTTCGATCGCATGAAAAAATGTTTAAAATGTAAAGGAGAGTATTTTGAAAAGCAATAAACATAATATTTTGGTTTTAACATGTTGTTTTTTTAAGTACGCAAAACTTATAGTGAGACCTACTATAACTAAGTATTGATGAACTTACAAGCAAATCATTTGTCTTAAAAGTGATCTGTGAAAAAATTGTTCTAGAATATTGTTAAATTACCGCAGTGAATTCTCAGGTGTTTGGCGAGATAAATGGGATTACGTCACGAACACGGAGCATGTTTTCTTTTTTATGAGACACCCAAAGCCATTACATGAGGCAGAAAATATATCTGGGATACTCTCATAACACACATGATTTCATCAAACTCGGGAGATTATGCTCAGATTCTAACAATTTTTTTAGTTATTTATTTAGTTTCTTAGGTGGTGTATTTTTGGTACAATTAAATGTGAAGTGATCTAATTTTAGTATATCTTTGTATTGTATGCTGTATTCCCCATCTCTAATAATGAGTGTATGTAAAACTTAGCTTTATCTATATAGTCAGGACCGACCGAGCGAAGCGTTTATATTTCGAGATTGGACAATTTTCCTTTCGTCCGTCTGTATGTATGTATGTTCCAGGCTAGTTGCCACATTTTTAATCCGATCTCCACAAAACTTGGCACAATTGTTCGGTAATTTAATACCTTAGCTTTACTTTTATTAGGTATGCGAGGGAGAGCCCAAAAAAATGTATTTAATATTCGCGAGGTCTACTGGTCGACCATACGGGCGACCACCAGTTAGAATACAGTTGTGGCATACCAACATTGTATTTAGCTAAGCAAGTGGCTTGGTCACACCACCACTTTATTTTAATTAACCCATGTCTGCAGATCGCAATTTTAACCACTCTATTCATATCTATACTTACGTAACATTTCAGTATGTAGGTATAGTTCGCGAGGGATATGCGGAGCTTTGCATTTGTGTGACTGACCACGAAAAGTAAAGTAATAACACTTTTTGTAGCTGTGTGTTCAACACATGTGTGTGTAAAAGAGGTCACATATATGTTCACATTCACTGCACTACTACTATAGTACTATGTACTAGTATAGTATTCTTATATCTGTGACTGCACCCACACAAATGCAAAACAAGATCAAAAAATAGACAAAAAATTTTTTTGTGTTCTTTCTGTAGTCGTTTTTTATTTAAACTTCGCTATTGTTCTCAAATCCTCCTTCGTGGAGAGGCTTTCCTGTTTCTGTATTCCACAATTTGTGTGACAGACTCTGACAACCAGATATTTAACAAAAAATATTAAATTAAACATTGAACTTCTATGTAAACAATTCATATCCATATTTATTTAATTAGTAAGCTAGCTTATGGGGTTCTCAAAGACAACCACTGAGCGTCATTCCCGGTTATACTCAAAACCATATTCGGAGCTTGCTACAAAATAAATTAAATAAAACCACAGATAAATAAATTTTGATTATTTCTTAAAGCTTTCATCAATTTGTACGATTATTGTGCAATAAATAGTACTTAATGAAATACACGCCGACCGAGATTTTCATATTGTTATGGAGAAGAGATTCTTTACATTTGTAACCCTAAATGGTAATTAATAACGTTACATTGGATATGAGCCTCAAACAATGTCAGTTTTCAACCAATAAAATAATAAGAATATACGTCCATTGCCGGACGTCTGTGGTATGCACCAGAAGGTATATCCAGTGGCGCCCATACTGCAGCGGACCATACTGTACAAACTTAATCTTCCATACATTATTATAAAGTGCTTTAAGATTTAGAATGAGAAATAGACAGGACAATCATATTTAAACCATTATTTATTTACATTAAGAATTACAATATACAAAATAAACATAATTATAGACTAAAAATATTTACATTACAAAATATCGTTTAAAAAATCCTCCGCGTCTTTGCCGACTGGGAAAGTTCCCAAAATGCTGGCTGTGTTGCCACGTTGGATGACGATACTTATTCTTTGGGCCAGATAATAGCCAGCCCTCTGGTCCTGAGAAGCATCGATTAGGCGTTTAGCAATGTCTCTATAAAGGTGGCGAGCACTCGGACCCCATGACGCCAGTGTCTCAACCCCAAACGGCTCAAATATGTAATCACCTGCATGCTAGGTTAGCATATTTACGCCGTTTAAGGCCTTCAGCCGATGCAGCAGCAGCGCCGGCACATCCGGATGTGCTTGGAAGGTGTGAAGGTGTCAACGCATGTAGCGTCCCACACCAAAAGCCTTCCCATCTTCCACGGTAGCAACGACATACCGTCCAGTCTCTTTCCATTATTAGACATTATTAAACACATAGGACACTCTTTTATTTAATTTTTATATATATATTTTTTTTATTTATTTTTTTTTATTTATCCCGGTAACGTGTTCGTATGGAAGTTACACACCTTATCGACAAAACTATTGCATTAAATCTTGTTCTAAAAACTATTTGTATTGTCCCATTGTATCATTTTAGCGTTAAAGTAATGGAATTATTATCTGCAATGTTATAGTTACCAAGATCTGGTAATACACTTACCTTACTTTACCACAGTTTCTAGTGATCGTAACAAACACATAAACAATCTATAACAGTGAATAATAGTCTCTTAGGAATTGCCACGAGAATCTTATGATTGAGTTACCTACATAGTTTTATATAAGACAACGTAACTTAGAGTTAGGTACTTATTAAATTACAAGTTCAATACAATCAAAAGACAACAAACACTTTATGAACTTCTTAAAAGAAAGGAAAGTGCTCGAATGAACGACGAACTTTTTACTTTATTTATATTTTTTGCTACCGGAATGCCCACGGATTCGCCCACGTGGCATAGTGTTCTAGTTCCCAATACCCACGGAACTCTCCTTATAGCATCAGATATCTTTCAATGAAATTCTGTTTCAAAATCAGTCCAGCCAATTCAGATATTAGCCGGACCAAACATGTCTGTTTGAATAACAATAATTACGATTACATCTCATTAACATAAATTCTGAGGGTACATTGTGACCATTTACAGTTATTATACTGATATCTAAAGGGAACGTAATCGTGCATGATAATACTGAGTGATACTTCACGAAGTAGTCCCTTTTCCAAACGTTTCGGTTAGATTACATCAATCTTGGTTACGGTATGACCGTGTTTAAAAATTGCTTAGTTTTTAAACTGGCAAGAGATTTGTACCAATTAGACCTGCAATAGTAAGTAAGTAAGTAAGTAAGTATTTATTTATCTCCATAAATTACAATTTTTCAGTTATAGGCAAACATATATTAAAATTTACAGGTTAAATTCACAAATACTATATACCACCAATAATGGAAAAAACAATTACGATTTAATTAGATCTTAGTAGGATCCACCAGAGGCACTAATTACCTCACGCAGATTTTCCTTGTAGGCACGGTACACACACAACACTAACTTTAACGTCAATTGATATTATTGGCCAATGTTAGTCGATTCAAATTTTCTGTGATATGTGGTATCTGTGTGGTATCGTACTCTTTAACGATTTATAGATTTTACAGCCCTTTAATTAAAATTTAAAACATACTTTTATAAGGAACAGCGATCGGGGAAAGCTCATTAGAGAGATTGTCATTGAATATTTAGATTCACTACGAGTTTATAATTTGTTTAAATTATAATTTCTGTTTTGATACTCGCAGTCAAATTTCTGGGGAAGAGAAGACTTAGCTATTAACCTGTGAAACACAATACACGATGAGTTGTCGGAATCTAAAGGTGGAATAACTTCATTTATTTAGTCTTGGTTAGCCCTGTGGTAGCCAACGCAGAGGTTCGACTTCCAACCCCAGGTTATGTCCAATATTTGTATCCTTCAAATTCAAAGTAGGCACAATATTTACAAGTATTTCTTTCTTTAATTCTGACTACAAGATCTGCTAAAATTGAGACTACAAGTCGTTGTGTGTAATTGACCAAACAATACAATGGATTGTGTCAATCCTGTGAAAAAACCTTTTTACTTTTCTTGAATCAAGTATAAAGTAAATTCTATTGTAATTGAACGTTATTTACATTACGTTATTGTAATGAAACATTTATTCCACATAGATGTAAAGTAGGTGCTGTTATACCTACGTTCTTGTTTGATCATTGTTCGGTGAACATATACCTATACAGTTGCAAATCGAATTCAACTTAATAACCAGGCTTTGCAGATTGCGACGGACTCGTGATCCGAATACATTAATAGTCTTTGATCAAACGGGATGCTGAACTGACGTAGGTACCTACTCGTATAAAGTTCTCTAAAAGCATGTTCGAATTTGTATACATTTATTCGTCCCTATACATGCAATGAGTTTGACAGATATACTTCAAAGATAAGGGAACATATATTTATGAATATTATCTACCTTGAGGATATCTCAAAGGAAATATGAAATGTAAGTTTGTATAAGTAGTAGAGTATTTTCCAAGCGAACATATCATAAAGTCGCTTTTTGTCTACAGACTTTAAGACAGGAACCTGGGAAATGGCTATTTGAATAAGCTGAACGCCTTCCACCTACTCGCGCTGGAGACCATGGCTTGAAGTATGGTTTCCAGCGGAGAGTATCCACGCCCAGATCCAATACGAGGTCCCGGCGCTGACTTGCCCACGCTAAGCACTCCACCAACGTGTGGAGTGCGGTGTCTTCGTCGGAAGCCTCGCAGTGTTGACCCTGGTGTGTGACCTTATGATGGATGCGAAACAGATACTTACCGAAGCCTCCTTGCCCGGTAATGATCTGAGTCGCACGATACGTGAGGTTACCGTGCCGCCTCCATGATTGAATATAGAACAGTGAGATAAGTATGGCGTGTATATGAGTGCCACCAAGATCTTTGGAGCCCCAGTCGACCTTCCCTTGCAAGTGGTACACCTGTCGGTTGACGGATGAAGCTGTAACAAACATACAATCGTCCAAGTGACGGCGACATCTCTCAACATCTGGTACCATGGGATCAAGATTGGTCCCCTATTACGTGGGACCAATCGAATCCACGCGTAAATATAAGTACCTACTTCAACAACTTGTTTGGGGAAAAGTGTTATATATGTATGTACAGTATGACTTATCAGTCCAACAAAACTTTAACAGGATTCAGGCACCGTAGATGGTATTGTGTAAACGCGCCTAATGGTTTTCCTTATTCTTCCCAAAATACTATTTGTATATTCGTAATTTGTGAATACAGAAGAAGTTTGCCAAACAAATGATACTGAGCCAAATCTTAGCGCATGTTTACAAATGAGTATGGGAACTTTTTCCATCATGCAATGTATTTATAATAAAGCCTCAACGTAAGCTGTGTTTGACTGGTAAGTGTTATGTATCCGTTGAAAAAATATTATTTTTGTGTTAAATTGGCCATTTATAACGCTCGCTCATCCGCTTGTGTACTTGTTTCTTAGTTAAATAATATAATTTATTAACAACTATAATGAGAAGTATTTACTTGATACAAAATACATGAGTTTTTAGATTTTAGAGGAAACGCTCTGTTTTAACGAAAATAATAATGTGTTTTAAAGTTACATATCTCAAAAACGGATTCTTAAAATCAAAAGTTGTCTTTGCATCTTCTTAATATTGTTAAAACAAGCTATTCATATATATTCCAGAAATAAATGTATATTATTGTAAAAAAAGCGTGAGGTGCATAGTGTCAATAGTTATAAATATTTTATTGACAGATATGAGTAGAAGAATTATCATTTTGATATTACCTTAAAATGCACCTCATGTTTTTTTACAATAATATACATTTATTTCTTATTTACACTATTCTTAATTCAAACTTATTAAAATTTATTTTCTACTTTTTGGTTGTATTCTCTATAAAAGCGTGTTTTTTTTTGTTTTTTTTTATACTATTATTTTTACGTTATTTGAAAACAATTCTTCTTTGTGAATAGGAAGTATTACTGCACAAAACAAGAGTAATCATTGTACAATGATCAGAACTTTTTACTTATTTGATAAACACAAGACATAAACAAATATCTGTTATGTAAGAATTGCTGGAACATTTTGTATTTACCTGCGAAACGTGTAATTACGAGTGTTTGGATTGTCGGTTTTAGTCACATTACAATTACTTAAAGAACAAGACACCGTGGCTCTTATATACAGTTTTACTGTAAACAACACAAGGATTCGCTTATATTTTAGAAATCTAATATTCGCCAGTTATCACGGTAATCGCAATTTGGAAAACTACGGAAAATTCTTGTCACTGACACTGACACACATATATAAAAGTACGTCATCGTCTATCTTTATTACTCATAGGCAATGTGTGATTAATGATGACTTTTCCAGACTTCTCTTTCTCACGCTCTGTTGGTCTATTAAGGGAGCAAAGCGAGTGGCATCCCATAAGTCTCTGGTAGGTACAGTTCGCGAGGCGTAATGCCTCGAGCTTAGGCCTCGCGAACTGTACTCAATTTTTATTTCTCTTACATACGCGTGTAAGAATTATTTTACATTGAAGCAGCTCTCTTCAATTTATTTTCAAAAGGATCTCGTATAAAGCTCATCATACAGAAACAATGATGGAGGATATAAAAGGTCTTTGTCCGATAGACAAAGATACCTACTAGTTTATACTACCTAAGTAGCAAATGACCCTTACGGTCCTCATTGTTTCATAAACTCTTTGTTAAGAAAGAAAGATAAAATAACCTCGTAACGCTTCCAACAAATGTTTTATCATCACTCAGCCAGTAGCGCTTTCGTTTAACCCAAAATCGTTTTTTTTAGATATAGGTGTATAATTCGTACACCATGTTACATTTGTTAAATAAAACTTGTGTTTTTATTGGTAATAATGTAAGCTCGTGTAAACCAATCAGAGTTCCTAGCCCTATTTTTCAGAAAAGAGAAATGAAGCCTTGTGTTGTTTTAGGTTGCATCTTCAAAACCTTCCATAAAATGTTTACCCATAGTCGGGCTCTTACGCAAGAATAAAAAGCTGACATACCAGCCGTAATGAGAAACAAAGATATACTTAGTAGAATCATAGCTAGTGCAAAAACTGTAGTCTCTTGTCAATTGTACTAAACAACTATATAGAGCTTACGGTACGAGTGAAAATCCTGTGAACATAGTACATAGCATACAGTGCTTTCATTCTGCTGGTAATGTGTGTTCCCGTGGGAATTAGTAACGAGAAACCTATTGAACGATTGATAGATGAATATCTCAGTATAAAATCAAACTGTAGGTAGGTATTACTGGGTGCTAAGGGGCCCTAGCAACATCTCCAGGTGATCTCATTGATTTGTTTTATTTGGTTTGGAGTATTTTATTTACTTTATTTATTTTCTTATTATCGACTCAGTACATGCCATGATACTGTGCTGGTAAGATACTGCATGGGTGCGCCATTTTCAGCGTTGCTAGCCTCCTCTGAAAACCAGCGCTGATGTCATCGGCGGGACTCGAACCCACGGCCTTTCCCTAACAGGGGGACTGCTCTGACCAACTGAGCTACGATGACGATTCAGAGCAGTCCCCCTGTTAGGGAAAGGCCGTGGGTTCGAGTCCCGCCGATGACATCAGTTTTTGTGATCTATTTATAATTTCTTTCTTAATATTTTAAGAATAGTGTAAGCAAACTCATTGCTTTGAAATACATAAATATATTAAGTAGATACTATGCATGAATAAAAAAATCTATATTGTAAGTTAAAACCAATCTGTGTTTACGAAACGAAAACAAAATTTAATTTTATATGGTAAATTATTAAAATATTTTGGGTTAAAAATAACATGTGAGCACAAAATATCTAATAGCCTGCAGGTAAATTTGTGTTTGACCGAGCGAGCAAAGACTCTTCTTTTTAGATGTGTGGCGGTGTTCGCTTTCATGTGAAACATGAAAGCGAACACCGCCACACATCTACCGCCATCTATTTGCATACGCGTTCCGGGCGTAAGTATTTTTCAACTGCTCTCGACAAATATTTAACGATTTTTGGGTCACGAATTATCAAAAAGACCAAAACGTAAAAGATTAATAGTACTGTGATGATATTAATGTAGGTACCTACTTTGTGATATCTGTGATTTAACTGAAAAAACATTTTGACACCATATGTCAAAATATTTTATATGGACAAGAAGTAAATAAAAGCTCGTAAAAACAAACAAACATCCTCTTACCCCATACGCATAACGTCTCCGTTCCGTCGTGGGTAAAATTATAAACAGTTAAAACTTGAAGAAACTAAAATCATAATTTACCTATCCACTTCACGATTAGGTACCTTTACAATTAAGTGGCACAAAATTTAACATAGTCACTTAGAATATAAAATGTATCGACATTCACCGTCCATCATACGTCCACAGTTACATCAATCATACAACATTAATAGTGCCGAAATATTAGACTCACAATGGAAGAACAGGGTAAAGGGCCTGTTTATTACAAAAGAAGTTGCGTCGAGCGTATCATCGGCCGCGTCTATTCCGTCGAATTAGACCTGCCACATTAAGCGTCTAGTCAGATTCTACGATCAGCACCTACAGAGCGGTTGTGTTGTGTAATATTGAATTTTAAAATGAAGCTTATCGAAATAATAACTAGCTATTTGGGAGGCTCTTGAACAAGATCGAAAAAGGAAACGGCGACATTGGGTGCATCCTTTAAATACTAAAAGAATATCAAATGGCCAAAAAAAATACGTAACTTTAAGAGAGTAGGTATCCAACAAAATTTTTATTATAATTAATTAATTGTCAATAAAATTAAAGAATTCATTGAAGAATACTTAGTCTTGCCATAAATATTGTAACAAAGAAAATATTTTTTTTACTTTTACAATGTGTTAGTTTAATACATAAATATAAAATCTTTAAAATATAAAAAAAACTTATTCGAATTGGTCTTCATTGGCGGCAATACTGTCCTTTAAACGTTGAGGCCAGTTATCAATAGAAAATAGAACCACGCACTCTTTCCATGGCAAAATTCTTCACGGCCAGATCTTTTTCTGTCACAAGCAGAGAAGGTCTCATTGTATCTATTAATAGCCCGATACACAAACATTTGATTAATACCGAGCGTATGGAGAGTTTTAAAAATTGCATTTGGCTCCATGCCTACTTTGTGTAATGCAATCACAGCGATTAGGTTCTCTTTATCACCCCACACCATTTTAATATCGCAAAATATTGTACAATGTATTGGCAGGACAATGTCAATCGCCTAACAACCGCAAAAAATACGTGATGTCAGCGACAACTTGAAGTTGTAAATCAGTAAGGGTTGTCTCTTGTTTGTGACACAGCATTGACCATAGAGTTGATATTGAGGCATTAACATCATAATTATTGGTCAAATTATGCTGGTATATATTTTACTTTGCTGGACAACCCTAACGTTCGAATGATGTTCTCTGTAAACAAAAGAATGTGCTTTAATTAACGTCGGAGTGCAAGTTCTGTATGTAAGTACTATTCCCTATTATGTGGTATTGGCGCCAAAATAAGAAAACACAATGAAAAAATCATATAAAAAAGTCAGATTCCAACTTCAAATGTTATATTTTGTTTATTTTTAACTGTAAGAGTATTTATGGCCAGACTAAGTATAAATGGCACATATGAAGCTTATGTCTAATATCTAAAATGTAAACCTAATTATTATATTATTATTTATAATGCCTTAAAGCTGTAATTTTTTTAAAGCATGGCACTGGGATGATAATATACCTCGAGATGAGTTGTATTACATTGTTACTTCTTACACTACCTTCCCTATACATCATGGAAGCAATAAAAGTTGTGAAACAACACCCTGAAACATTTTAAACGGGCAAAAGACATTAACATACGAGACGTAATAATATTAGAAATCCAGATAGACTGGTATTGGGAGTTATACCCAGAACGACCCGAATGCAAAAAAAAACAGTTATATAATGTGTGTGAAAATATTCAATAAGGTCCCTGAACATATTAAAACACTGCCAACAAATAAATGTCTTGCAGCTCTAAAGGAGTGGCTAGTCGATAATGTGTTTTATTCCATTCATGATTTCCTGAATGGTTTGTTTGTAACCTGTTTCTTACTGAATTGAATTTGTTTAGATATAAAATAAAATTATAAACTAGTGGATAATCAATTATTAATTATTACTGAAGTTATATAAAAATGTGCATGCTATACGAATATGGCTAAGTGGGCTTGCTCTGTTAACATAATTAAGTACTTACCTAAAACGTATGTAATACCATTATTATGTACCACCCCATTTATTACAAATAAATTTTGTACATATATTTACAATAAGAATTACAATATACAAAATAAACATAATTATAGACTAAAAATATTTACATTACAAAATATCGTTTAAAAAATCCTCCGCGTCATTGCCGACTGGGAAGGTTCCCAGAATGCTGGCTGTGTTGCCACGTTGGATGGCGATACTTATTCTTTGGGCCAGAAAATAGCCAGCCTTCTGGTCCTGAGAAGCATCGATTAGGCGTTTAGCAATGTCTCTATAAAGGCGGCGAGCACTCGGACCCCATGACCCCAGTGTCTCAACCCCAAACGGCTCAAATATGTAATCACCTGCTAGGTTAGCATATTTACGCCGTTTAAAGCCTTCAGCCGATGCAGCAGCAGCGCCGGCACATCCGGATGTGCTTGGAAGGTGTGAAGGTGCTAAGGTGTCAACGCATGTAGCGTCCCACACCAAAGGCCTTCCCATCTTCCACGGTAGCAACGACATACCGTCCGGTCTCTTTCCATCGCTTCGTGCTAAACCATTTGGTTCACGTACGGCCGGAAGACCTGCGGTGGAAAGAGCCCTACGAATTATGTCGTTTAGAATAACGTGCCGAGGTATACGACCTGCGCTTCTGCTACAAGAAAGGCCATGGTGTCCCAGATTATCGACGGCCACTCCACAGGTGTAATGATGCGGGGATACACAAGGTGTACCCAGCCGAAGGCAAGTGGCAATGCGGAAGGTTGTGTCGTCCAACATTGTACCGATGTTGGGCGATGGGAGCGCCTGGATCCATAACCCTGACTCCCATTCTCCAACAGCTAGTAGGCGTGCACGCTCCGAAATATTGACAGAAGTGTCAATTAGTGTATTAATTCTCAATTTACGAAGAGACGCTTGGACCCAGGCCCGGTCATTAATATTTACATTTAAAATTTTACACAAAGAATTTTGTATTAAGTTGTTTAGTCTGCCCAAAATTTCTACATTTTTCCAAAATTGTCCTAAACGGAGGGCATGTGTAAATTTGGGTACGAAAAGACAAAAACGAAGAATAGTGAAAGCTGAATGAATACCTATATTACATAGACTATCAATAACCTGATCAAAATTTTGAATTTTTTCCTCGATAAAAGTGGAATAGCCATCTTCTAAAATCGGGGACCCTAGGAGGCGTAAAGAAGTTTTGTCCAAAACTTTTATGTTGGGGGCCAGACAGTTGAATTTGGAGATTGTTGTTAATATTATGAATTATTATTATTATGTTAATATTATTACAAATAAATATTATGAATTATGAATATGAATGAATTATGATATGTCTAAATCTAGGAAAAGGGTTTAGGGAGCAAACATTCAGTACGGTACGTGTTTATTATTCTGTGCCAACCTAATTAAACCCAAGCAGTTCATGCGTTGTATTTTCATGAATAGTAATTATTTGAGTGGGGACCTACGCCTGCCCTATTTATTTTTACTGTAATTTCTTTCCAAACTTATGTTCAAATGAAGGCAACTTAATCATCTTAGGTAATAAAGTAATTTTAAATACGAGTAACTTCATGAAATTTTAATTTTAATTAACTTTATTTTCTTTATTTATTTATTTTTTTTCTAAATTCTAAATTAACTTTCAGGAGTATTTTATAAAAGCCGGTGGCAAGGGGGGAGGATTCAAAATTTATAAACTAGTGGTCGCCCTATGTTCGAACAGTAGACCTCGCGAACATTAAAATATTTTATTAGGATTTCCATCCCAATAAAAAAAACTCGGGCTCGAAGGACCAAAACTATGTGTGGGCTTTTATGGGGGTTGTAAGTTCCCCAAGACCCGCACTTAGCGTAGTTATAAGGTTGCTCTTTGTACGGTAATTGTGGACCGCACAGGTAGCTTAGAAGTGTCTGGCTTATCCCGTCAGATTCACTGCTAATCACCGTATAGGGGAGTGGTCGACCCACAATTATATTAGCACTGAGGTTTAAGCCTGTGTGAATGAAACGAGGGAGTTACTCAATTAACATTTATTTATTTATCGATTCTTAAAGTATTTATATAGTTAATTAACGTGAGTCAGCAGACTTACGCTAGATTAAGCGGGGATATGTTATAAATCATAATCCGTTAGAATCACGTATGTGTAATATGTTTCCGTGAAGGTAAGAATCACGTAGGTACCTAAAAATAGATTTCTTTATAATTTCCTACAACTATATTATAATCCTAATACAATACACAGGAAAATTACTGTATGAGCTTTCTTGGCTCGTACACCATTAAAATATTGTTTCTAGTAAAGGAATACTTGTGCTAATTTTCGTGAAGATCGCATAATAAAGGGGACCGCTAGCCCTGAAAAACATTAAAACGTTATTTGATCATATTTACCCCATTTTCCTCTAAATCCAAAAAATCTCACGAGGAAACAATTGTATTAAATCAAAGAACACTTGTGCCAAGTTTCGTGAAGATCGGATAAAAACTGTGGCTGCTAGCCCGGAACACACGTACAGACAGACAGACAGACGAAAGCAAAATTGTCCAAACTCAAAATATTTATAGATGCTTCGCTCGCTCGGTCAACTATCACTCGTTAGAATTAATTAATAGCCATAGATATAACACAATGTAACTAAACAAATAAGTAAAATTAGCACAGGTAAATAATATAACATGTAATAAAGGTATGAGATGAAGCTATTGAAGATAAGTAAGAAATTGTCAACATATCCTGTATATATCATTGCCATATATCATTACTTCCCAGAATTTGATCCTTAACAGCAACACTATCGTATGGTGTGATAATAAAGGCAACATCTCAGAGATCTTATTTGCATGCGATGCACCTGTAGACAGACGGATCTGTCTATGGCAAATATACGAGTAGTCAAAGTGCCCAAAATCTCGCCCCTATTACTTAATTCCAACAAATTGAGAGACGAAATGTGGAAATTCTAAACATCTTCGTGAAAAAAAGTATTGATTTTTTGTGTACCAATGTGCCAATGTGGTGAGTTGAGTACCTATGTAAGATAAGTTATACGATCACAACGATTTTTTCCATTAATAATAAACCCTTTTCTACGACTTACGACTTTTTTATCGCGAAGATAAGGAGGAGTAAATTCAATCCCTTTTTATAGGTACCTAGTACCGTGATACACTGCCACACTATTTATCAAAAGAACCTTTCACCGAAATTACTTACTCTTGATTCACGAAAACATACTGTACTGACAAAATTCTTTGCGAAAATCAACTACGAGTATCAATGATTGCGTTCACTGGGAAACCCCTTATCAATAGTACCTATAGAATGTTTTGCACAAAATCATTTTATTTATTTGTGGTTTCGAATTTAAGCTTCTGTGTTAACGGCGAAGATCTTCAGTAAAAGATAGTGATAGTCTTAGATCAAATATTCTACATCAATATCAATGGTGATAGTGGTCAAAGTGGCCACTCTTTAACATAATGAGTTAGATACGTTAAGGATTTTTTTCATAAGTTATCTTGTTCAATTTCAAAGAAAATTAAGGATTTTGCTTATTTTCATCCAATTCTGTTCAACTTCAACAGGTGAACAGAATTGGGATAGATTGAGTTAACAAGCATGCATCACGAACCTCGTTCAAAAACCTACGTCTCGGTAGGTACATTTTTATTATCACTTAGAAACAAAAAGTTAAATACTCTTAAAATGTTCAGATAAATGTGTTAATTGCTGACTGGAAGGTTGCCAGAATACTGGCTACACTGCCACGTTGAATGGCGATGTTAGTTCTCTGAGCCAGAAAATAACCAGCCGTCTGGACTTGAGAAGCATCTTCCAGACGTTATTTACCCAAATTAATATTAGTACGAGTAGTTACTAAATCTTCGGATCGATCGAAGATTTCTTAACCAATATTTAGTACGTAGTAATTTCTTAACATTCCTACATCCCACATGAATCTATTAGTGAGATAACATAATGATGAATGAGTGATAAACTAATGATGGGTACTTTTAAACTGTTTAGTTGTAAATTCAACACTCACTGTTACACAATGTTAATTTGTATGTAGTAAGTATTTAAGTATGAACTACCTACCTTCGTGAAGAAGTTAACGAGAAGAGAACGGTTTATCCTACACAAACCTATGTATGTTTACAGGATAAATTTATTGGCTGTAAAATGTATAAATGTAATAATAAATAAAAAAAATAAAAAAAAAATAAAAAAAAAAATAAAAAAAAAAAAAACAAATAGCCTAATGCCTTATTTTAAACATACGAATTTCTGTAACGAAACTTTAAATAACAAACAAACTAGATTAAAACAGTTTGCAGTCGCCTGTTCATTTCTACCAGAACTACTGGTAAGAGAAAAAGTAGCAGTAGTAGTAGTAGTAAAGTAGCAGTAGAAGTAGCAGTGTTGGTACTGGGTAGCAGTAGCTAGCCAGTACCCAGTACCAACACTGGGACTAATTCTCAGAGAATAATAAAGACAAATTTTATTTTTAACCCTTAGTTGAAGAATTCATACCCTAGCCACTGTTTTAATAGGTTCAGTGCGTGTTAACACATTGTAAACGCAATTACATTAATGGAATTCACGCCAGCCGACCTTCTGTGTGCTTTTACGGTGCTTTTGACAATGATACGAATGCTTCACAACTCATAGTTCAATTTGATAAAGTAATGATAATACATACGTAAATATTTCCCACAGTCCGACAGTTATTTTATGGGCCCACAAAAAAGGGGGCATGTTGCCTCTAACCGGGATTTTATTTTTGCCGTATATTGATTTGAAGGTGCACCACTTGTGAGATTTGCTTGAGTCTCTGGCAATGGGTCTCCTATGCACTTCCAAATCAATTAGACGTTTCACTAGGTACATACCTGCTTACTTGGGTACACCAAGTAGGTATGTCTTTTTATCTCTATTATCTTCTATAAGTATTTATATTTATTTTTTATTTATTTATATTTGACTGCTTTGGTGGCGTGGTCGGTAGTGGATCCGCTTTTCGACGCCGGAGTTTCGGGTTTGATTCCCGGTCGGGACAAACTTTGTGTGATGACACATACGTTTGTACCGAAGTCTGGATGTTTCCTATGTATAATATGTATGTATTTTCAAAAAAAATGTATATAAGTACTAGCTGTTGCCCGCAGCTCCGCCTGCGTGTTACTTTAGATCTACATAACTTTTTTATTTATGAAGCAATTGAAAACCGAACCTCAAGTTCAAATCAAAAAATCAAATCATTTCTGAGAATAGCGTGTTCAAACATTCAGACAAACAGACAAAAGTTCTAAAAACCATTAATAGTGAACTCCACTGCGGGTGACGTAACCTGTTCTGAAGAGCTCTTCAATCTGATCCCACCCCCTTCCTTCCGATCCCGAACAACGCGTGCCGGGCAGAGATGCCACTCCCACACAGTGGATAGCATGTTCGCGAGAACCGAACGTTTTAACCGTTCGTTTTTCTGCCGAACGATAGTGGCCTGGAACGCCCTGCCTGTGCACGTGTTTCCTCCCACATATAATCCTGGGTTCTTTAAGCGGAGCGTGAAGAGGCACATCAGTAGGTCGTCAAGTTGAGGGCCACTCTCTATCGTATGTGCTGTGAGAGTGCCCCACAATCGCTAGACGTCGTCACGACTTACCACCAGGCGGGCGGCGTCAATTTGGCGAACCGAATATAAAAAATAAAAAAAACCTACGACAAACTTATTATTTGCGGTTGGTACAGTACTCGGGTCAAGGGTTATTGTATATACTTTTCCGGGATAAAAAGTACCCAGTGTTGTGCCCAGGATATTAAAGAATAATTATACCAAGTTTCATCGTAATCGAACCAGTAGTTTTTGCGTGATGCCTGAACAGACAGACAGACAGACAGACAAAAAAATTTTTAATCACATTTTTGGGTTCGGTGTCGGTCTAGTAACACCCCCTGCCATTTATTTTTTTGATATCTTCAATGTACAGAATTTTCACTTCTACAGATTTATTATAAGTATAGATTTATATCAATTTATTTAGTACTCATATCACAAGCTCTGCTTAGTTTGAGACTAGATGGCGTTGTAACACAACGCCTAACGCCTAATTTTTTTTGTAAATATGCCTAAGGCAAAAAAACAAGGATTGTAATAAAACAGTAGAAATAGTGTGTCTGTAGGTACATTTAATAAAATAACGATAAACGAGTGGGAGGGGGGACGATTTAAGCTATGTAACTTCTATTTTAATAACTAGTTAGTTCCTAGTTAATGAAATGAGTTCATAATAAATGAAATTATTTCCGAACAGTAGTTTAGTGCGAATTGTCTTTGTCCAAAAGAATATCTTTCTTTAATTTCATCTCACTAATTGATAAAGTTAGCGGATAATCTATTCAAATATTAGTGAACTTACGGCTCGTAAGCCTTGAAATAGTTATATTTGAACTTTAAATATCACATCCTGTTAAAAATAAGTACCTAGCTAGGTTATATTTAACTTTGCCCCTATAAACGTCATTTAAAAAAATATTCTTTTATTAAGACGTAGCGGAGTCTTCTCTAAGGTGGTCCCAATCGAAAATGTATGTAAAACGATACCGGTCGCAATTTTAAACCTATCGACTTGAAATTTGGCTGCAGATCACATTAAAGTGCTTTGCTGTATAGTTTTTGGTGTATGTGGCTTTTATAGTTTTTGAGTTATTAATTACGTTCTCCGTCTTATTTATTTCGACGTAACCGCCCGCGTTCCGGCGAATACCTAGTTGTAAAGAATATTGCTCAGTGGCAACAATAACAGATACAATTTGGTTACAGGTAAAACCTAGCCTCGTATACTAATAAGGTACGGAAGGATTTAATAAAGGTTACTGGTATTGTAGTCTGCAGAATGTATATGTATTAATATAAATCAGTATTGTTAAAATAAAAGTAGCTCGTAGCTGACAATCCTAAAATAACAGTTTCAGGGATAATGTGCGATCCATAATTTGGAGTATAATTATTTTCTGTCATTTTTAACCCACAGCTGGGATACAGCATCGTGTGGGACTCCCGTTCCTCAATATGGAAAACGGGCTGGACTACGAGTGGGTTTAGTGAAACCTCTTTCACGATCTACTCTATATTGAGTCTATATAGATAGCGCCAATTGTTATTTTGATTTGTATTTAGGAATAAATATATTAGATAATGATTCACGTGGCACAGTTCAGACTTGGTTAGAATCATAATGATACTATTTTTTTTATTGTTACGATTAAAACCATGGTAGTACTGACTGAACTGATTATCCCTATCAAAAGAGATAAATGAATCAAGTAAATCAGGTGCAGATATAGATAGATAGATAGATAGATAGATAGAAAACTCTTTATTGTACACCAAAATTACAAAAATAAGAATAAATAATAGATCCCAGAAATTGTTATGTACAATGGGCGGCCTTATCGCATACAGCGATCTCTTCCAGGCAACCTTTGGATGGACTGAAATGATGTTCACTTGTGGGTGATGGTGTAATACAGCAGTTAAAATAGGTTCATAACAAAAACAAAATATTTATACATAATACAGTAAACAAAATAAACTTATGAAGCTAAAGATGACAAATAGTGGTCCTTTACCTTAGTCCTAAACGAATTTATGGTTTGAGCTCGTCTAATTTCCACTGGGAGTGCATTCCACAGTCTAGCTTTAATAGTGAATGATTTCTCAGTAAAGATAGTACTGTGGCTTGGCATCTCCAAAGTCAAATTCTCGGATGACCGCAAGGACTTCGTATGTGTGTCACAAAGGAAGTTAAAGCGTTCCTTAAGATAGGTGGGAGTGGAAGGATGGAACAAAATGTTATAAAGTAAGGCTAATATATGTGTATTCCTGCGAAGACGAATGGGGAGCCACTTGAGTTTGTTGCGAAATTCAGATACGTGATCATATTTGCGCAAGCCAAATATGAATCTTATACAAAAATTTTGAAGGCGTTCAAGTTTATCCAGTTGCTGTTCGGTGAGATCAGGATAGCTGACATCTGCGTAATCCAAAATAGGAAGAAGGAGCGAATGGACCAGTGCAGTTTTAGTGTTTGAAGTTTCGCAACCTTCTCATTGACCCTGCTGCGGCATAGAGTTTGCGACTGGTTTCTTGAAGTTGTAGTTCCCAGGACAACGTCTGGTCTATGTGAATGCCCAAGTTCTTAACACTGCCGCTGACTGGTAACGGAGCTCCAGCAAAAAGCACCTGTGGCAACCGTGACCATTCAACTTTTGCAACCAACCGTTGACTGCCAATTAGAATTATTTGTGTCTTATTGGGGTTCACAGTAAGACCATAATTCAAGCTCCACTCAGAAATCCGGTCCAGGTCCATATTTATTTTACTAAAAGCCTCTGTCAATTGACTCAAAGGAGCTTGTGAGTAAATCTGTAAATCATCGGCGTAAAGGTGGTAGGATGAATTTAGTTTATCGGTGATGGAATTTATAAAAATTGCGAAGAGCAAAGGAGATAAAACGCCACCCTGTGGTACACCAGCGGTCGTCCCGCACCATGAAGAATAAGAATCTTCGGCGCGAATACGCTGCCGGCGACCAAACAAGTAACTACGAAACCATGCAATAGCCGTTGGAGATATGTTAATAGAGCTAAGCATACCAAGCAGAATGTCAAAATCAACAGAGTTAAAGGCATTACTGAAGTCAAGTAAGGCGAGGAGAGTGAGTTTTCCACCATCCATGCCCAGTCTAACATCCTCAGTGATGTTGACTAGCGCTGTGGAGGTACTGTGTCCAGGTCGAAAACCAGATTGGAATGAGTTGAGGAGTGAATTTTTGTTGAGGAATGAACTTAGTTGAGCATGCACATTTCTCTCAAGGACTTTGGATAGGAATGGGAGAATGGATATAGGACGGTAATCAGTAAACGAGGAGGGTTTGGGTTTTTTAGGTAGCGGTATGATCTGTGCATCTTTCCAGGCAGATGAGAAAATTCCACTGGTTAGCGAATAGTTAAGGATATCACACAGGACGGGAAGGATTTCATCTAGGATAGGAGTGATCATATTCCTACTGACACAGTCGTTGCCAATAGCCTTTGAAGTAATTGCCAGTATGCTCTTCTTAACATCACAAGCGGACAATTGGTTGAAAGCGAATGGTGAATAACTAGGAGTTGGGATTGCTGAAAGAAATTGCAAAGTGCTAGTTTTATTGACCCCATTTAAGGCAGGAGAAGATGAGAAATGTGAATTATGCGAATTTAAATCTAAGTCTTTTGGAATTATACTTTGATTTGACTTTCCAACTCCTAATGTGTTTAGAAACTTCCAGACTTTCGCCGAGTCTCGGTTATCAACAGATGCGTGAATGTATTGGCGTTGTGCTGTCCTACACACCTTATTGCAATGATTTCTAAGATCCACATACCTGTCCCAATTTGTTTGCGTAGTACGAAACTTATACCTAGTTTTAGCTGCAGCCTTTTTTGCAATTAGGTCTTTGATTTCTCGAGTAAGCTACGGTGAAGGCATATGCTTCACTTTGATAGCCCGGAAAGGAGCATGTATGTCATAAAGTTGTATTATTTTTTCAGTTAGAATATCTACTTTGTTATCAATACAGCTTGAGGCAAAGAGAGGTGTCCAGTCTATCATGTTAGCATCTTAACGGAGCCTGACTGGGTCAATACCGCTGAAATTGCGCTGTATTACTATTTTATGTCGACACTTAGGTGGCCGGATCCGGTATGAAAGGTAGAGTAGGTCGTGGTAAGAAAATTCATCAGCTGCGTGCTGACCATACTTAGCCACGTGATGAAGCGAAGAAACAAAGATAAGATCAATAAGGCTAGGAACACAGTTAGGAAAGTGGTGAGTGACAGTAAGAGGTAGGATAGAAAGGTTGCAAGATTCTGTGATGTTCTTGAGAGAGGAAGAACGGGAATTGTTTAGAAGGAGACACGTGTTTAGATCGCCCATAAGGATTGTTTGGCTGTAGGATGGAACTAGAGATTCTAAAATATTTTCAAATGTGGAAAAATAGTTTACTGTTCTAGATGGGGAATAGTATACTCCAAGTAAAATTTTAGCATGGTTTAGTTCCACCTCTAAAAAAATGTATTCACCAGAGTCAGAAGGCGGTGGCTGCGGCGACATGCAGACAATACTGTATGGGATATATGAGCGCAAGTATATAGCAACACCTCCATAACCATCTCGGTCTTTCCGAGTACGATCATTCCTAATAAGCTGGTAACCTGGCAGGGCGTAGGAGGAAGAAGACAGACAAGGTTTTAGCCAAGATTCTGACACCAGAATGGCATGAATATTCTTACAATCAAACGTTGACAGCATATCCTGGAAGTGAGCAGGAATACTTTGAGCGTTAAAGTGGACTACGTTAAAATTCTTGGGGACATCCGAGAACACCGACTGGAGCGTATCCGCAAGTGATGGCAAGCTAGTAAAACTGTCATTGAGGCTGCTTGCAGTGTGAAAACTGTCACTACTACTATCAGAATCGTGCATTATGTACGTATATGTTAAAAATTAGGTATATATAAATTGTATGTATAGCTGATCAAAATAAAAATAATTTGATCCAAAATAAAATAAAAATAAAAATTAAAAATTACCACTAGCTTAGCCTGTATACATTCCATCTGCCAGCTGCGTGCCAAAATATAGTAGGCACCTTTAAAATAACTTAATTATATGTAACTATTAATAAGCTACCAGGAAAGGCACCTACTAGATCACTTTGAACATACAGATGAAAGAAAACTATAATTAAATGTACCTACACCAAATAGCAAACGCAATATCGTTGGGTAACATAGAAAGTAAGTACAATACACAGTGCAGTTACACAGAGTATCTACGTATTATGTTACAAATAATAAGATACAGATACTGGAACGCAGTGAGTAATACCAATACGTAGTACTAGCACCTGCTCTGTGGTATTACAATTTACATACTCTGTGGTATAAGTTCGGAATGTTCAATCTGTAGTCTTATTTTACTAATGTCAGAAGTTAGTTGTAAACAATAACACTGTTGGTGATTAATTATTGCGACAGAAGAAACACGTATAAGTGCAGACAGTGATATTAAAAATGGAATTGAAAATAAACTGTACAAAATATAATACAAATGTTACCCGACTGTGAAAAAAATATATGCATTATTTCCTCGCCGCACGTCGTGTTCTAACACCTGTAGATATGTCCGTGGACTCCGTGGCCGCTTCATCACTGGGTAGTTTTATTTTTTGGAGATCATTAAGTGAAACTATGCGGTGACGATTTCCATCAGAGTCTAAGACATACACGGATCCCTCTCTAGACCAGCATTTGTCCACTCCGAACTTCTCCCGTGCAGCCATGAATGCAGTATGTCGTGATCTGGTCAGGAACTCTGACAATGTGAGGCCAGATCCTTTAAGTTTAGTCTTGGAAAACCATATTTGGTCCCTAACAGTGACATTGTGGATTTTTATAAGGATAGATCTTGGTTTATCACTTGTCGTCTGTCGGCCCAGCCTATGGGCCCGTGAGATTTCACCAGAACAAAAAGAATCCACTTTGAGATGTGTTTTTATGACCTGAGAAACTACTTCGGAGGTGTCCTCGTCCTTCTTCTCGGCAACACCATGCAGCAGGAGCATTCGACGGCGGCTACGTGTTTCAGAATTATCTAAGTCACGCACAACAGTGTCAATGGTTTGTGAAAAGGTCTTAAGTGTCTGTAATATAAAATCCTTAAACGCCGTAAAATCCTCCGCCAAGCTGGAGGAACCCGAACATGGGAGTTTCTGTAAATCCGCCTCGAATTTGGCCATCCGCTCCTCAAAATACAACTGCATATTTTGGATGGAATCTTGCATAATAGTAGGATATTTTTATTTGGTGGTTATGTACGGAAATAACACTCAGCCAGCAGGTATGATGTATTACTCAATGATTTTTATCATTAAAAGTGTCTATAAATATTATGTATTAAATTAATTCAAATTAAATAAGAAATACAAAGACCTTATAATAAGAGATAACATAAAAGACGTATTATTTTTTCAACTACCCACATAAAAAGTGCCTATAAACCGACAGCCCGCGACTGCCAGACTTACGTCACGGTATTAAGGCTGGAAATTTCTCAAAGCATGTGCTCAACACAGATTAGAACTTCGGTAGTGGTTAGTTACGGAGATATCAGGTAGCAAAGGTGGATAGAATAGCACCTTACTTACCTTATTTTATAAAACTTCATTTTTGGATATTTTCTTCGGAACAACAATAGGAATCACGTCACCAGATGCCAGACCTACTGCCCGGCTGCAAACCCTTTTCAGAAGCCTTGACCCTGCGACCTTTGCAACCTGAATATCTCCGGAAGTAACCACTACCACTACTTGTATAGTATTCTTATATCTGTGCCACAACCGACACTCCATACTCACTGATCTTTCTCACCTGTGTTTGAGCACATGCTTTGAGAAATTTCCAGCCTTTATAACGTGACGTAAGTCTGGCAGTCGCGGGCTCTCGGTATGGCTCGGTATGGGCACCTATCCGCACCTAGATTTACTTGATTAATTTATCTCTTTGATAGGGACAATCAGTCAGCACCACCATGCTTTTAATCGTAACCATAAAAAATAGTATAATTCATATTAAGTCTGGCAGTTACAGGCTCCAAATCTAGTATCAAAACTTCGTTCTATAAATACTATAGAAAATAAAGTCACAACATTGCCGTTGTCTATCTACATCGATATGACGTTATAGCAGTCGAACGGAATTCGTTCCATAAACCATCATGTGACAAATCAGAAAGCATTAGTCGAATGACTGCTTCTCAGTGAGACATGTCTATTAATATTTAGCCTGAGTATAAAACAGTGTACCTACCTACTATACTCGTATTAAGTTGCTGCATAGTAAAGGTCCACATTCATGATGAAACCATTTGATTTTGGCCAATATCATTTGTCAAAATTGATGGGCCAATATTCCTTTTTTGATGGTTGTCGAAACATTTTGCATTTCCAAATCGATTGAGATCCACAGATCCACAGACTATCTATGTAGTTAAGATATATTTTGAGATCCACAGATAACTTTGTAAATTTATTAAATACATTTCGGATATAATTCCAAGACGCCGAGACTTTTATTAAACACATTCGGTTATTTTAAACATAACCCATTTTATCCCGGTGACGGCAATAGGCTTGCTCTCTATTACGTGGGACTAAAAATACTGGCAAATTGTGGGTATGTAATGCACCTCTGCCTACCCCTGCGGGGATATAGGCGTGACGTGTGTGTGAAATGTATTTTGTTCGGAGTTTAAAGTGACCGAAATTTCGGGGAACTATCCTTTTTACTCTATGGTGAAGCTATGTACAGTGTGTATAATCTATGGCCATGTGTTCCAAACGGTAGAACCGTCAATGGCACCTAGTTTGGATGCATAAGTATTTGGTTGGGGTGCAACCATCATTTCTGACAAATGATGGCTGCGAAAACCAAATGGTTTCATCGTCAGTGCCCAGTTTGCACATACATACTGTAGATAATAGTTTAATAATAAAACCTTCGTAGTAAGGATTTTGTAAGTTCGTAGCACGTTTGTAGCTCGTCGATGATTCTTTTATTTATGAAATAACTATATACCATAGTTTAAGGAACATTAGAGTAAGAGTTTGAAAAAATAAGGTACAAGTTAGTGTTTCTGTTTTCAGTTGAGTCGATTTTTAGTTTTTATACCTACTTATTCATATCCTAAGTCATGGACATAACTCAGTATAATACTATTTGCATCGATTGGTTCTTTGCGTCGTGTTCGCAACTCTCTACCAACTGCCACCAAAATTTCGCTGGCACAGTCTCTCCTGCTTCCTATCCTTGACTACGCTGATGTCAGCTATCTCGACGTCAATGAGGAGCAACTCAATAAACTTGAGCGTCTTCAAAATTTATGTATCAGGTTCATATTTGGTTTGCGTAAATATGACCATGTAACTGAATACCGCAATATGCTCAAGTGGCTCCCAATTCGTCTTCGCCGGAATACCCATATTCTCTCAACTCTTTACAATCTGTTGTTTAATCCTTGCACTCCAACTTATTTAAAAGAGCGTTTCACGTTCCTTGATGACACATTTGTAAGGTCCTTGAGGTCGTCGGAGTCGCTGGTATTAGCAGTACCAGAGCATTCAACTGGGTTCTAGGACAAGTCTTTCTCAGTGCAGGCTGTTCGTCTTTGGAATTCACTGCCTGTGACTATAAGAAAGGCACCAACGCTAGTTACCTTCAAAAGAATGGTCAAAGACCATTACTTGGGTGCCTAGTCACTGTTCGTCTATCCCCTGTATTAAGTAATTATAATAATATATTTTGTTTTATATGATATTCAAAATGTTTTGTCTATGTGTACCTTTGTAACCTTTGTAATTTCTGGAATAATAATAATTATTTAGTTATCTCGACGAGTATGTTAAAGTATGCTTTCTGTCCTTTACTTGTGTTCACTAATTTTAATTATCTATCTACTTTTCATATTATGCTAGTATTGTTTACGTTCCGCCGGGCGCCACTGGATATACCCTCTGCTAGTAACCAGAGACGCCCGGCAACGGACGTAAGAGCGGCCGCGGCCCTGGGCCGCGGAATTAAAAAAAAAACAAAAAATAAGTATTGTTTACGTTTCCATTAATTACTAAAACACAGATGACTAACCGGATTTCACATAATAGTTTAAACAATTTATTTCCATCCAAAGGTTGCCTGTAAGAGATCGCTGTTTAGTGATAAGGCTGCCATTTGTACATTCTCATAAATTGTTTCATATGCATATTTGTATTGGTGTACAAAAAAGTTTAAAAATAAATAAATAAAATAAATAAATACTTTCAAAGGAGTGTTGTTTGATTAAGGGCCGGAATATCTTGGCTCCTTTAAGCCCGATCATGATTAATAGTAGGTACAATGACCTACAGAATAAACGCCATTTTAACTATGTGTTAAATATCGACAATGTAAGAGTGAGAAACTTGTGGAATTTTAACGTCTTGACACGTATTGTTCCAATGTCAACTTGTTTTACAAATGAAACACTCTGTGAGTAAATAAAGTCTTGTAAATTATATTGTGAAGTGTCTGTTCTATGTTTTACTTATGACCTCTTTCATATAATTTGACAAGTTAAACAATGTGATGTGAGAGAAATGTGAGAGAATACTAAAGTAAAATTCATACGGAATATATAAACAACATTTAAAGTTAGTCAAGCAGATTAAAGCTTTAGAATGTAGATCGTTCTAATTTAGTTACCTCATAACTAACCGTCCTACGTCTTTGAGGTAAAATTCCGATATCGAACATTTACCAAGACCCCTATAATACACGCTGATTTTATCACCGTCAGCAGTCGAAAGGGTTCGCTCTCGGAATAATATTTAGATTCCTTTTTTAACATCTAAATTACTGTACTGATAATAATAAAAAAAATTGTAATTTCTGTAATTCTTCTCACTCGATCAAGTTTAACATTAGTAGCAGTACGATATTTCATTAATGAATTGACGTGGACGGGCGCGGCGCGCTCGCCAGGCTGGACGCAAATGATGTGTGCAGCAATGACCCCGCGCAGCCAATATGGCCAGTATCACTACGAAACATACCTACTTGAACATAAAGTACATACTCCAATTTCTCCTTCGTACTTTACACGGGCTTAGGACCGTCTGTAATACCTACTTTATTATTAACGATAGTGACTTAATGACTTTGAATTATGTAATAATAATAATAAAAATACACTGAACTACAACTAACTGCGAGGAGGTATTTCAGGCGTATTTAAAAAATTGAAGCTAAGTATTTATAAATAAAATCAAACTTACATACCTATTTACAGTTTATTTACACTAATTTACAGTTCTCTGTACCGAAGTAACTGCTCGATATGGAGCCCATTACTTTCGATACACAAACGAGCACGTTTCAATTGATTGTCTTTCAACTTGTTCAATGTGTCTCTATCACTTTTCACAAGTACACACGTAGTTCTTCGCGGGTTTGATACTCTCTGGTATAAACGAGTCTTTTAGTTTCGGACCACAAATAAAAGTCCATGGGTGTCAAGTCCGGGCTCCTAGGCGGCCAAGCTAAAGGACCACCGCGACCTATCCACCGTTCACCAAATTCACTGTCCAAGTAGTCGCGTACTACACGCGCGTAATGAACCGGGCAGCCATCGTGCTGGTAGTACAAGCCTCGTAAATACGTTAGAGGCACGTTCTCTAATAATTCAGAAACTACGTTACGTAGCATTTCTAGGTATGAACTACCAGTGAGATGACCTTCAATAAAAACGGGCCCTAATAATTGGTCGCCTAGCCTGTGGTTAGCAATGGCATACAATTGTACCATTGCTAGATACTCCACGTTCTAATATTCGTACTGACGACTCATTTTACTCACTGACACACACGAGAAAGCTTCGTCCCCACTAGGAACATTTGTCGAGCGACATGTGTCCCCGGAGACATCGAGCGATGTCGCACTACATCGCCACACGTCGCCCGATGTCTTGTCTCCGTCCACATCAGTCCAGTCGAACCTATCATGTCTCCGGAAGAGGTAGTGTTGTACAGTGCGGCATATGTAATTATGAATGCAACAAGAACAAAAAAAAAGAGAAGATGGTGGATTAACAGTACTTGCGAAACAAAACAAGTGTTTTTAATGATCTTAGTGTTCTAGACGGCTGATTTCATAATTTCACTCTGATGTCATCCACAGACTTTGAAATACTCTTGTGTAAAATATGCCCATCAATATCTAAACAGAGAACTAGATTCTTCCCACGCGTCATGCTTCTTATTTAATTTTTTATAATGATTATTCATTGCATCCCACAAATACTCATAGGAGCGAAATAGTTCAATAAGTCGCAGCACTACGTCGTTCGACCACATTGTCGCAGGTTGCACGCACGTCCACACTCTGTCACTACTCTTCATCGACTGTGCGACAAGGAACAAGTTCGACAATGTCGCGGTGATGTCGTCCAACGTCGCCCGACATCGCCCGATGTCTCCGGGGACACATGTCGCTCGACAAATGTTCCTAGTGGGTACGAGGCTTTACGCAACAGACGCCGGCGCTGTCACGAGGTTTACTGGACAGGCGAGCCGCAGTGTCGCCGCTAGCTAGGAGAATTCGGAAGGTACGCTGAGGTGGGGGCCGGGGGCGGCGCACGCTTGCTCTGTGCCAGCGCATTGTTGAATGAAAACGAACTGTACCGTAATTATCGTTGTAAAACTTAAGTATTTAAGAGAGTGAGTCCCCTACAACGGGTTCTCATTTGATGTCTTGAAACTAAATATATTTTTTTAGATTTCTAAAAAAAATGCATTTGTTTTTCAAAGTAATGCTGCCAGTTGGTTCAAAAATTATTCCGAAATCGAACCCTTGCGTACTGCATACGTTGATAAAATCAGCTTGTATAATAAATACTCTTGTGGGAAATTGGATTAATAAAACAATGGTAAGTAAAATGTTTTTAAGAAAAAACCTTTTAAATTTATATAATAGCATTAATTTTTCGCAGAATTAAAAGGACAACAAAACGTCGACAATTGTTTCGCCTCTAAACGAGGCATTATCAAGACTGTCTCAGAGAGAACAGCAAAATTCGTGGTTGGAACGTTTTTGCTTATAAGTAAACGCGTGCAAATTTCATTATCGCGATGTAGGATTCTTTACAATAACTAATGTGGGTAGAAACCTCAGATCATGCTAACTAAGTTCCAAAAATAGGTATTCACCAATACTTGACCTTATCTGTTTGATTTAATTACTATCTTTTGATAAGTTGCGTAGAAACCCAAATGACACACACAAACCAACAACAATTAATGTGTCCGTCTGTTCGTAAATAGATTAAGTAAGGGAGATGTGTGAAAATCTACTTGCTCGTTGAGTAAGGTGTCCGCATCTCTTCTAATTATTTCTAGCCTTTCCCAAACACTTAACTTGAACCCTTTCTCACATAAACGTAAAACTTTAAAAGTGTTACTATTGTTCAAGGAATGACCAGTGTCAAGAAGATGCTTCGCGAAGAGAGACTTATCAGGACAAGCATTGCGGGACGCCGCTCTATGTTCCTTATATCTAATATCGAAGGACCTGCCAGTCTGTCCCACATACTTCAAACCACATTCATCACAACTCAACAAATAAACACCTGATCTGCGTTTTTATTTAATAATGAGTGGACCATTCCACTCATTATTACAATCTAAAAAATACTGTTACGAGCCGGGGTTCTACGGAATGGAAAATGCCGATCAAACTACCACAAAACACTTTATTTATTACACCACTAATTTACACTTCACTATAAAGCTTCACTAAACACTTTTAATCGCACTTGAACTCGCAGGTATAACTCGTATTATCGCTCTGGAAATACTGATCCCCCGCCACCGAAGTGCTCCGCCTTTATAGTACGGTCATTACTCTAGATTACTCTAGAATCTTCACGGAAGAATTATCGCGAACATTCCACACCTTCGAGATGCTTCTAGATAACACGTTACATAGAAGTACCTTGACAGAACATTCCCGAAAGACGTTACGTAGTAGTACTGCGATTTGCTACTAGATGGCGCTGAGTTTGGTAGTCTTATTACTCGCTACGAGATGGCGTTACACTGCCCCCTCCTAAGACATGCTCGTCCCGAGCATTGTCAGGCCCATAATATCGCGCCAATCGATCCACATGAACTATCTTTGGCGCACTTCTTGGACTCTTCCGTATTCGGTAAGTGACATCGTTAATCTTGGTCACAACTCGGTATGGTCCATCCCATTTAGCTTGCAGCTTAGGAGACTTCCCTTTACTGCGGACTGGGTTATGTAACCACACTAACGAACCTTCATCGAAGCTCTTATTGTTTGTCTTTCGGTCGTAACGGGTCTTCATCTTTTCAGACATTTGTTGACCTGATTGTCTGACATGCTCATAAATGTCATTCATCCTGCTGCGCAAGTCATTCGCATAATCGGTGATATTGCGTGGAGCGTCAGGTGGTATACCGGTTATTAAGTCGGCAGGCAACCGTAATTCTCTTCCAAAGTTCGCATAAGCTGGTGTCACTGACGTGCTTTCATGATCCGCACTTCGGTAAGACAAAAGAAACGGTTGGATGTGCTTGTCCCAATCTTTTTGCCTGCTTTCCACAACTTTTGCCAGATATCTCTCCAATGTCTGATTAAATCGCTCCACCATTCCATCTGACTGCGGGTGGTAAGAGGTCGTTCTGGTTTTGTGAGTACCCATGACCCGACACATTTCCTGGAACACCTGAGATTCAAAATTTCTTCCTTGATCGCTATGGATTTCTAGAGGCACCCCGAAACGACAGAAGACTTCGTGAACTAATTTATCTGCGACCGTAGTAGCTTCTTGATTAGGTATAGCGAAGACTTCTGGCCACTTCGTGAAATAATCCATCACAACCATGAAGTACTTGTTTCCGCTTTCACTTTCAGGAAACGGTCCCGCAACATCTAGGGCTATCCTTTCCCATGGTGCCCCAACGTTATACAGTTTCAGTGCACCTCTGCTCCGTGTATGAGGTCCTTTCACAGCAGCACAACTCGTACATTTGCGACACCAGTCCTCAACGTCGTCGCGACAGTGGATCCAGTAAAACCGCTCACGTATCTTCAACAGAGTCCTTTTTACTCCCATATGGCCCCCTGAACATCCATTATGGTAGAGCTGTAGCACATCTGGGACCTTAACTTTAGGGACGACCATTTGCAAATGACAGCTGTCTCCTCGAGCATTTTCCCATTTGCGGCACAAGACTCCATCCTGAATAACTAAACTGTCCCATTGCGCCCAATAACTTTTTGTGATTGAACTCATTGAAGCGACGTCACTCCACATGGGTTTAGGAGCACTTGATTTAATCCACTCAAATATTGGCTTGATGTCTGCGTCGTCCTGTTGAGCATGTTGTAGGATTTCTTTCCATTCGTCGCTCAGATCCGTTTTAAACATCTTCACAGGTATGGCTACCTTTATCTCCTGTTTGGCACAGTGCTTACGGTCTTCAGGGCAAGGTCTTCTTGACAATGCGTCTGCGTTGCCATGGAATCTGCCATCCTGGGTTTGTGAGATCGAAACCCTTGGGGCTCTTCTAACATCAGCCGGCACCCGCCACGCAGACCTGGCTATAATTCGTTTTCCCTGCTGTTGCTGGGCGGTGACGTTAGCCACCCTATCTTCTTGGGAACGACTTTCTTCTCTTTCTGCAGTCCGCTTTGGGCAACTGGATCGAAGGTGGCCCCTCTCACCACATGTGTAGCACCTAGGGCTATACCTCGTGAAACGGTCCCGAGCCGGTGATGCTACAACTTCCCTGACGCGGTGAGATCGATGATCCCTCCGTACGGCTTCGACCTCCAAAGCATGAGCCAAGGCGTCTTTGAGAGTCTCATGGTGCCCGAGTCTCACTGCAGCCCTGACTTCCAGGTCGTGGATGCCGTCGATGAATGCTTGCACCAGATTCCCGTTGATGAGCGCAGGTACCGACTGGTATGCTTTCCGTACCAGCTTCTCTACTTCCAGGGCCCACTGTTGCAAGTTTTCACCAGTGCGCTGGACACGATCCTTCAGCTGCGCACGATACACGTGTTCCAGGTGAGCGTCACCGTATCTGGCTTCCAAGGCTTCTAGTAGCTGCTCGTAGGATACATCGTCTCCGAGAGCTTCTAGGATGGTTAACGCCTTGTCTCGCAGACCCAATGTAAGCGCAGTCATGGCCTGGGCTTTGCTCCACCCGTTTGCCTTCTTAACGGCCTCAAACTGCTTTTTATAGGCCGACCATGAAGATGTCCCATCGAATGGCGGTACTTTAAATCCACGTGCTGAAGGTACGGCAGGTAAGGAAGTCGCAATCCCATCTCCAGCTTTCAGATTTCCCAGCTCTTTCCTGACATCTGTAATCTGGTTTTTTACATCTTCAATCCGAGTTTCGGCTTCCGTGATGCGGTTCTCAACATGATGAACTTGATCCTTCATCACATTCATCTCCTTGCCAAAAGTCGCTCGAAGATCTTTCATGAGGAGTGTCTGTTCCTCCTGGCGGCGTGCCTGCTCCTCCTTGTCGCGCAGCAGCTGTTCTTTCAACCGGTGGGCCTGCTCCTCCTGGCGGCGTGCCTGCTCCTCCTGGCGGCGTGCCTGCTCCTCCTTGTCACGCAGTAGCTGTTCTTCCAACCGGCGGGCCTGCTCCTCCTGGCGGCGTGCCTGCTCCTCCTGGCGGCGTGCCTGCTCCTCCTGGCGGCGTGCCTGCTCCTCCTTGTCCCGCAGCAGCTGTTCTTCCAACCGGCGGGCTTGCTCCTCCTGGTGGCGGGCCTGCTCCTCCTGGCGACGGGCTTGCTCCTCCTGGCGACGGGCTTGCTCCTCCTGGTGGCGGGCCTGCTCCTCCTGGCGACGGGCTTGCTCCTGTAGCATCGCCATCAGCGCAGCAAAGTCTGGAGGTGCTGGCGCTGGAGATACCGTGGGCGGGCCTGCTTCCACCGTTGGCTGCTCCTGACCACCCAACCTCTCCGGCGTATTACCTCCGAAGCGCCTGCTGTCCAACTCCTGCTGGCGCTGACCCCTGGTACGGACGCCCTCTGTGTCTTCTTTCGGTAACACCGGCATTGTCCAAATCCCCAATTCTGACACCAATTGTTACGAGCCGGGGTTCTACGGAATGGAAAATGCCGATCAAACTACCACAAAACACTTTATTTATTACACCACTAATTTACACTTCACTATAAAGCTTCACTAAACACTTTTAATCGCACTTGAACTCGCAGGTATAACTCGTATTATCGCTCTGGAAATACTGATCCCCCGCCACCGAAGTACTCCGCCTTTATAGTACGGTCATTACTCTAGATTACTCTAGAATCTTCACGGAAGAATTATCGCGAACATTCCACACCTCCGAGATGCTTCTAGATAACACGTTACATAGAAGTACCTTGACAGAACATTCCCGAAAGACGTTACGTAGTAGTACTGCGATTTGCTACTAGATGGCGCTGAGTTTGGTAGTCTTATTACTCGCTACGAGATGGCGTTACAATACTGTTCAAAAAATATACAGTAATTGTGACACTGAGATCCAAAACTAACCGTTTAATAATAATATGATTATTAGCTGAACGGAATTTAGAAAAATAACCCTCGACTTTGTCTTTTAAGGCAAACATTATAAATAAATAGATACCTTCCTCCTAGTTAATGTAGGAAAACTCTGAAACGAGATAAGTGTGCAACTACAACTACGAATGAAAATCTTCTTGATGAAAAATATTCAGTTAGTGCAATTTAGGTAGGTACAGGCCAGGATTTTGTCTGTTGACTGTATATTTTTAATTATAATTTTCGCATTACATTTTTTGCTTTCTTTTCACCACTTTTCTCATCGTCTGTACATATGTATATATAAATAATAATAAATTGTATGTACAAATGTAGTACTCTAGACATCCGTCGCATAGACGTACCTCGAGAGCTCAATAATAAAAACTACATTGAGAGATGAATTGGGCTAGCTTACCGGAAACTTGGAATACTGAACAAGGTGAAACGATTCTTTACCGGTGTAAAGAATCGTTTCACCTTCACCAGAGGTGTCTGCTGTACAAAACGCAGATTAGACCCTGTGTCGAATACTGCTCTCACCTCTGGGACAGCTCCGCTGAGTATTTACTGGATGCAGTCGACGCTATGTAGCGACGCGCTATTCGCATTATAGATTGTCCGGAGGTGACGGCCACGGGAAGCCTTGAGCCGCTAGCCCAGCGCCGAACAATTGTTTCCATGGCCGCGTTCTAAAGTATTTACCACGGTGAGTGTTCTGAAGAGCTCTTCAACCTGATCCCACCCTCTCCCTTCCGATCCCGAACAACGCGTGCCGGGCAGAGATGTCGCTCTCACACTGTGAAAACCATCTTCGCGAGAACCGAGCGATTAAAACGTTCGTTTCTCTGCCGAACGATGGTGGCTTGGAACGCCCTGCCTGCACACGTGTTTCCTCCCACATATAACCCTGGGTTCTTTAAGTGAAGCGTGAAGAGGCACATTACTAGGTCGTCAAGTTGAGGGCCACTCTCTATAGTATTTCTGTGTACTATGAGAGTCGCCCACAAACGCCAGACGACGTCACAGTTTACCATCAGGCAGGTGGCGTCAATTTGTCGACCGAAATATAAAAATTAAAAGGGCATTCACCAGCGTTTTAAATCGACCCATTCAAAAATACCTTGGGCCTTTCACACCGCTCCAACCACTGTGCTGTGAACCGACACATTCAAAAATAGTACTTGGGCGATTCGAAACGCGGTCCGAACCACTAGCCGTCCAAATTGCCTAAACACCCATTGCCCGCTTCAGTTGAGATGATACACGTCATGAAGTAATGGCTGGAGACAATATTGCATTATCTCGTGCCAGAGTAAGCTGGTATTCGTGCACGTCTGGTTTGTATCGTACTATGTGATAATTATAATGAACCTAACAATTATGAAGGTCTACATAAATATGTTATCAATAAAATAACGATCGATTATGTGGAATTGCCCTTTCGTCTATCCCTGTTGAAATTTAGCAAAGCAAAAAAATTGTCTTCAAAACTCCTAATCACTACCTACATAATTATAAAACAACCCTCCGCAGCATATGTCTGTTTGTGATAAACTCAAAAACTACAGCACCGATTTTCATGCTGCTTTCACTTAGGATAGAGCGGTTCTCGAGGAAGTTTATGGTATATATTTTATCACGGGCGAAGCAGTAGGCGTTTACTAGTAAATTATAGAAAATAAATTAGAGTATACTTACGCAATAAACTTATATTTTCCAGGATCACAGATCACATCATCACAGTCATTAAACATAACATAAAGTAAACCAGTTGTTAATGTTTACTTTCGTAACAAACTGTAATGGTTACCGTACAAACTATAAGAACTATGTATTCAACAAAAAAAACCATTGTAACTTTTTACGAAGCTTCGATGTTGAATCTAAAATGTTGAACAAATTCGTTCCGAAGCGCGTGCTGATACCCGAACGGTCTCTTACTGACTGCGAGAACATAGAATATAGAAAACAATAAGCCGGGGCGGACGTAATCCGCCTATCAACTTCTACCTAAGTAGGTAGTACGATTTTAACTTCACGTTATCTATATTGACCACAAACTCTTGTTTTATCATTACAATCCTGACCATGATTAAGATATTTAAATTAGTTGCACAAAAAATAACAAACTAAGTATCCATCTCCTACTCAATCATAAATTTCGGTTCTAGACGAATCTAGAAGTAACTAATTGACCCAATAATTTTGACACAAAGTTAATGGATAGAACCTACTGAATAATATGGGTTTGATTTCACGACCTCTGTTACACAAATTCAAAGCCTTGTCAAAGAGCAAATATTAGCATAAATCCTTCTTAGCGTAAGCCGTCCCTTGAATCCGATTAAAAAGTTTACGAATGCAGGTTGTACAGTTATTTAATGAACTTTATAAAACTCATGAAGTGGATTCTAGAAAAAAATACTGTGGGCTGTCAACACACTCTGGTAAACATAAAAGTTCCTGGTTAGCGGCAATAGGCTCGGCTAAATAATGTGGTTCCTACAGTGAACGTTACTTGCAAAATATGGGCATATAACATTCCAAGCCAACCCCTTCGAGGAAACGGGCGTGATTGTGTACAAAAATAATGTATTTGTTTAATTTAAGTGCAAAATCCACATCTCTTTGGAACCAAGTCAGCTGTTGCAGCACGCGGTGCACCTTGTGACAGACAGGCGAGGTTCTGGAAAAAAAACCCAAAGCTCCCGGAAACTGCAATAGGCATTTACCATGGAACTATTAAAGTGACTGATGAAATGTGGGCCTCATAAACGTCTACTTTCTATTTTCCCTTTCGAAGGTAAAGAAGTGATTTTGTGTTGTGTGTATAATGTATATATTAAAAATACAGCTTATATTTGATGTAATCATTTTTGGATATACCATGATCTATCTTCGCTTTTAAGTAAAAGGTATTTAAGTCACGTAGCGGTGGTATAATGGTGAAACTGAAAGTGTATACGCCACTCAATACAATGTTGCTCTCGAACTACTTCTAACAGCAATTTAGTTTTGTTGTATCGATTAGCGAGTTAACGAGATTAGTTTGGCTATGTGTGACCCATACCTAAGTACTAAAGTTCTATATAGGGACATAAAAGGAGATAGATAATACATTTAAGGTTCCCTAGAGAGTCCAGATTAACCTCATCTTTCCTTCTCAACGGAAACAAAATGGTACAGCTCACATTGACAACTCTGAGAAATCGCTCCCCTTGAGATCTTCCGCTGTCAGTTGGCTGTGCAGTTACTGAACCCTGAACTCGACCCCACTGGGAGTTTTGCAGTTGAAAACACATCCATATCACTTAATATTATAAATGCGAAAGTATCTTTGGTAAATTTTTTAAACGTTTTATTCCTAAGTGGGTAGAACAAAAATAGGAGATGAAAGTTTGTATGGAAACATGTAAGGTTTATGTGAATATTTCATAACTTTGTGACAAGAGTGAACAAAACAATTTTGAAAAACTCAAGAGGCGTTAAAAAGTAGTTGGCAAAGGATAAAATAATCATATAAATTAAAGGATAAAATAAATACAGATAAATAAAATTTAAGTGTCTGTGTGCAATTTCAAAATACCAGCTTTTTACTCAATGCATACGGCAACCTACGGCAACATTGATTATCACAAACAATGTTTACTGCAGCGCCCCCTGGTGGGTTGTAATCGTAACACCTATCCAAGGACATGCTCCAATCAAACCCAAACCTATAACTGAAAACTGTATCAAAATCGGACTAGCACTTTTGGAGAAAAATGTTAACTGCAGCCGAAGATTCCACAAAAAAAGCAATTTTATTTATAATAAATTTAATTATTAAGTATAAAATATAAAGTAACTACAAAAGAATGATATCAGCTCGAAGTGTGAAACAAATATGATCTGTAATGTGTGGTAATTTCCGTTAAAAGGTCTGATTTCGTATTGCAGCACGTTCCGCTGATCTTGCACTTCACGTAGTCGATAGGCGCTGTTGCGATGTACATACTAGAATCTAGATGAATGCTGACGCTGCGGCCCCCATATACTAGGCGTACGTAACACAAACAAACACACATCCGCAACAACAACAAACTCGTATACCGTCTCCGTTATAAAATTGTTAAGTTTGTTTGGGAATCACGTATAAACGAATGGACTGATCTTAGTGCAATTTAATATTGAGATAAATTGGATAGTAAATTCTCAAGAGATCGCCAATGAAAATTATCAGTCAGCTACTTTTATTTGTTTCTCCGTTTCAACTTGCAGACTGGGGAGAATTTCTTTCGTCTGTACCTCTACATCTCTACATCTACGGGTTCTGTCACATCATGTTTGAGGCCGTATTTATCAACCGATTTTCATGAAACTTTACACACAAGCTCCTTGCTTACAATGAATAACATGTGAATGATATTTTTTGGATTGGATGAAAAATGAAAGAGTAATAAAGAAAATTGAAGAAGAAATTTTCTAAACAAAGCCGCTCCCGAAGTCTACGGTTCTCGGAACCACTAGTTTATTTAGTTTCTGTTATCTGGTTTCCGTTGGTTGGCTGGTTATTTATTTCCTTGAAATAACCAAAAGTAAAGTACGTCATGTCAAAGTCCAAAGTACTTCATGCTATTTTTACTGACGTCAAATAGATACCTCAAGTAGGTACCTAACTTATGTTAGTTACTTTAAAAACCTCAGTAAAAGGTATGAGAGGAATAGGTTCCATCCCCAGCTTTACTGAGTTGTAAGCCCCTACATTTCATAATCAAATGAAGTTATAATAGTATATTATTAGCAAATAAATTGGGCGGTTTGTCACGATCGGCCTCTACACCGATAGATACCAATAAAGCCCGAAGGCAACTACGATGACCTTACAAAGGATTACCCCTTTATTGGTTCACTAAAAGCTTCCGTTAGCGCTGCAAATATTTGAGATTGTGGACAAGAATTACATAATACTAAAGTTCAATTTCAATCTTTCAGATTGGATTATTTTACAATATATTTATATAGTAGGTATTATGTATGTGTACCTACATACCTAAATACCTACCTAGGTAGGTACATTTTTAAGGCATACAAAATACTATAATAAAACAGCAAAATCCGTGTACCTTAGTGCTCATAAAATTAACAACACATATTTTTAAAATTAAATCTGTTTTAGCCAGCATCATTTAATTAAACATTTACACGTCATTTGTTGAATTTAAACAATCGCTATTCTATTTTCATCACAACACGTGCACTCATTAAATACAACACACAAAGTGGGAAAAAACGAGGGCGTGAAAAACGAGTTATTATTGTATTCAGATTTCCCTCGGTAGTTAGTATTTACTTAATGTAACTACTAGATTTGCCATAATTACTTATTAGTATCAAACACACTACCTACATACCCGTAGGTAAATTACTCTCTTAGTTCATAGTTAGAATAGTTTTCCCGCTTCCGTCTATCATTAAACTATTATTCCTCTACACTACGAGTATAAGCCTGACCATTGCATAGGACCCAGATGCGGCGGGAAAGCTGGCCCGTTGGTATTTTTCCATCTGTAGTTTATCTTACGGTAAGAACAGTTTCTAAGAACCTCATACAGACTAATCAAAATCAGCCGTTATTCTATATTTCATTTTAATACCTTGGTTCGGTATCTACCCCAATTTCAGTTTGTCGAATGAAAAATGGTCAATAATTTACTTTTTCATTTTTTGTTGGTGGATCATGATAAAGTTTAAGATATCGGTATTTTCCTCAATTTTAAAAAAATCTTTTCTAAATACAGTGTTAAACATGAAATTTTTCAAGAAAATGGATTTGTTTTCGAACCAAAACGAGAAAGCGCCCGAGGTTAGGGAGTGGCCAAAGATACTCTGTAAGCGATACAAACGCTCACAGAACGATCTTCTACAGCCGGAAAATAAATGCCTTGAGGGGGTTAACGATCTAAATAAAGACCCTATCATTTCTTACTTACTTCGCCAATCACGGAACTGATCTGTGTGATATCCACAAAAATCTCATTATTGTGAATTTGATGTACTCATTCCTAATTTACCTATTATGATATGTTTAGTAACACATGGTATCTAAATATAGGTAGTTAGACTTGCCCTAAATGTTTCCCAACTAATTTTATCCCCGGAATTAAGTAAATCGTATGTGTGTGTAGTTTGATTTTGACAATATGTTTACTTTATAATGTTATACTATAAGACGTTTTGATGGCCACCAAATCTGTTGCATTGGTAATAGTGGACGCGTCCCTGTAACAAAGGAACACTGAAATGATAAATGAAGAAAACTGATTTTTTCAATACTAGTAAATACTCTATCCCTGAAGAATGCAAACAGTAGCTTGTGTCTTGCGTAACAAAATCATTAAAAGATAAATATTTACCTCAAATTCGCAGAATGAATTGTGTTTACTCTGGCCTGAATATTTTAATAGAATGCATACTCTACGTGATATATGTACACGATAGCCCACAAGTAAACCTTATAGGCAAGCGGCAAACCCCCGAAAATGTGCTTAGAAATGAAAATGACTGACCAATCAGTGAAAATGTGATTGCCCCATACAAATTTGTACTTTTTGTAAACCTTGGACCAAAAGGCGTCGATTGGTAAGAAAACAAAATTTGTGCGGTTGGGCTATTAACTGTTATAAATAAATTAATTTGTTAACTGATAAAAAGTTGGTTTTTATATTGGAAAATGATTTCTAAGGGTAAAACGGGCAAAATAGAACACTTTTTACTTTGTGGTTAATAACTGATAAATAAATAATAAAATGACTGACCAATCACATTTTCAGTGATTGGTCAGTCATTTTAGTTTTTCAGGGGGTTTGCCGCTTGCCTATTACTTATTGTTAACAAATACCTAATGAGCAATGAGTAGGTAGTACCTACTTACAATGTATCCAAGTTCTAAATGCCGTGACTTCTCATGAGAATCTATCAAATATTTGATCGAAGCGATGTAAATTTACATCAAGAATGTAATAGGTATTAAGACCATATCAGACTTTTTTAGGAGTAGGTATGTACTGATGATAATTGCTTATTCATTCATACAGCAGCCATGTCTGCTGAATAGTAGCAGTGACTAAAAACTAAACTAAACTTACCTAAGTACCTAATTATCTGTTCTTGGTAAATTCCTTTGCTGAGCTAATAGCTAAGAGAAGTTATTATGTGAAATTTATAGTGCCATTGTTGTAACTACATGGACAAGATCACTTTGTTGCTGTAAAAATTTCATCATGCAATTATGCATAATGACGATGATAATTAGGTACCATTTCCGTCCTATATCTATCTTACCTTTCCTTTCTAAAGTTCTTGAACGTCTTATCCACACCCAGCTTACGCCTTCCTTAATAAAAACTCTCTTTTCAATCCTTTTCAGTCTGGTTTCCGTCCTGGGCATAGCACCGTTACAGCCCTAGCGAATGTTACGGATGATATCAGATTCGGTATGGAGGCGGGAAATCTCACGGTGTTGTGTCTGTTAGATTTCAGTAACGCCTTCAATACAGTTGATTCTCAAATCTTGCTGGGTATACTACGCTCTGTTAACATATCTCCAACGGTGATTGACTGGTTTCAAAGTTACCTGTCTGGCCGCCGGCAGCGTACACGTATAGAGGAATCTTTCTCTTCTTGGTGCGATGTTACGGTCGGGGTGCCGCAGGGTGGCGTTCTATCCCCCCTCCTCTTCGCTATTTTTATTAATTCTATATCAAAACATTTAGTTTCATCCTACCACCTTTATGCAGATGATCTTCAGATTTATATACAAACGCCACCGGATCAGCTGCCTACTGCGATTAGTACAATTAATATGGACCTGGAGCGTATCTGTGATTGGAGTATCAGTTATGGACTTCAGGTGAATCCGTTGAAGACTCAGGCTATCATAGTTGGCAGCCCCTGGTTCATATCTCGCCTGGACAGTTCACAGCTGCCCCAAGTTAATTTCAATGGTACCCCTATCAAAATTAGTGACACTGTGAAGAACCTGGGCATATACATTGACAATGCTTTTTCTTGGGATCATCAGCTACAAGAAGTTGGGCGAAAAGTATTTGCATCTGCGGGGTCACTTCGCAGGCTTAGAATGTTGCTACCGATTTCGACCAAAATTGCGCTGGCACAATCTCTAATGCTTCCATTACTTGATTACGCTGACGTCAGCTATCTTGATCTCACCGAGGAGCAACTAGATAAGCTTGAGCGTCTCCAAAATGTTTGTATTAGATTCATATTTGGCTTACGCAAATATGATCATGTATCTGATTTCCGTGAAAAGCTCAAGTGGCTCCCAATTCGTCTTCGACGGAATACTCATATCCTTTCTCTATTATACAGTGTACTGTTCAATCCGTGTACTCCCCAATATCTTAAAGAACGATTTAAATTCCTTCATGACACACATTCGAGGTCTTTGAGGTCATCGGAAAATTTAATACTGGAGATGCCTATGCACTCCACGCGTTTCGCTGACAAATCTTTTACTGTCCAAGCAGTCCGCCTCTGGAACGCTATTCCGTTACATGTAAGGCGTGCACAGACACTTGGAACGTTCAAACTTTTGACTAAAGAATATTATCTTTCGATCTGTAGCTAGAACTGTACTTATTATATATATTGTATTCATATTATTGTATTTAAGAAATATAGGTAAGTAGGTTACTATGTAATTATTTATTCATCGGATTTTTCGCAAACCATCCTTTCTCTCATCTTTGTTTTTTTTTTTTTTTTTTTTTTTCTCCCCACCTTTGTTTTATCTATTACTAAGTTATTTATATATTGTACACTACCCACATTATATCGTATATATCTCTCTCCATCCAAAGGTTGCCTGGAAATAAGGCATATATGTTATAGTTACTATTTATTGCTTGTGTACGATGTACAATAAAGAGTACTTATCTTATCTTATCTTATCTTACCTATCTATTGTTCACACCTTCGATTTAGGTATATTAAGGGCCCTAACATATTCTGATTATGCAAACTGTGATAGAAAACGACAAAATGATTAATACCTAGGACTTCGTAACCGTAGCAAGGAGGTATCAAACTATCAACTTAGTTTGAAAGTTCGCCGTAAGCCATAGTACTTATTTCCTTATGTAGGTTACGTGACGTCAACATGTAACTCAGGCTACGCGTAATAAAGTTGCCATAGTAGCTGGACCTATTAGTGAGAACGAGATTTACAACGTTCAGTTCAGTTAATGAGTACCTAGATAATGTATTTGGTTAAGTTTTAATAAAAACAATGAGGTTTTAATTAGTTAGGTAGATCTCTTAGGTAGGTTACCGTTATGATGTTCTACGCCTTAAGTAAGAGCTTTCAAGAGTAAAATAGCCGGGAAGGTGATTTAACTTGCTTATTAAGGTATCACATATTAGTGATAGGTATGTACCTATATTTATTTTTATTTAGATAATAGTAAATTACCATAAATCATGCTAATAATAGGCTGGCTGAAGGAAAAACGTAGATAGATTTGGAACTCTTTATAACTAAAATGAGTAATGATGACAGACCGTGATGTGTGATATTATATTAATTGGTATATTAATGTTCCTACCTACATTTTATGTAGGTACGTATCTACAGGCATTGTCCCGTAAAACCGACTGGAGGTAAGGGCGAGTTGCTAGTTCAATATATTATTTGCAGCTTTTGTTATCTCAGCAAATTGATGTGTCACAAATTGCTTCGTTCACAAACATCAATCACAGAGCTGTGGCAAGGTCGCTAATCATGGAATGGCGGCTAGTTTCAACGAGGATCGGACAATTCAGAACTTAATTGGATAGATATCGTTACAACGAAACACGGTTACGATTTTTTTTTATCAGGTCGACAAATAGACTGGCGAATAGGATGGCGATTGTGGGCGACTCTCAGTACGCTATTTGTACTATTAAGAGTGGCTCTCAACTTGGCGCCCTAGTGATGTGCCTCTTCACGCTACACTTGAAAAACTTGGGCTGTAAGTAGGAGGAAATACGTGCGCAGGCAGGGCGTTCCAGGCTTCGATCGTTCTACAGAGGAACGATCTCATGAAACCCTCAGTTCTTGCGAATATCCTATCCACAGTATACGGGTGGCATCTCTGCCCGGCACGTGTTGTACGGGATCTAAAAGAAGAGGGTGGGATTAGGCTAAAGAGCTCCTCAGAGCATTCCAGTGGAAGCCCCCCCCCCCCCCCGCCCATTTTCTAAGAAAGGTTATACCGATGCATCTAAGTAGGTGCAAGTAGTCTCAGTTCTAGTTCTGCTGTCATACGGTCTTTTATTGGAGAGTTGGAGCGAAATTATTGGAGACTTGGACAGAAATATATCCGCATACTTGATCTAATAATTTGGTTTCGAAAAGTAAAATCGAAAAGTAGTAATAAACCTTGACATGGGATATAATAATCATAGTGAATACTGCCATACATAGCGTTTACTTCATTTGCCTGAGGGCGTCGGCGTGACGTGCTACGCCGACGATACCCTCGTCACGGCACGGGGTGCAACGCATCAGGAGGCAGCACTCAAGGTCACGACGGGTGTTGCTCAAGTCGTGGGTCAGATACGGCGGCTGGGACTGAAGGTGGCCCTGCACAAGTCCGAGGTTCTTTGTTTTCACGGACCTCGAAACGGTCCACCTGAAGGTTCCAGCATAACTGTAGGAGGCGTCAGCATCGACATCAAGCCCTCGATGAAGTACCTAGGGATCGTACTTGATAGCCGATGGAACGGAATCGACCACTGAAGACCTTGGCCGTCAAAACAATAAGGGGGTACCGCACGATCTCCGGAGAGGTTGCATGTCTCCTAGCCGGGACCCCTCCATGGGACCTGGAAGAGAGAGCCCTTGCGTCATTGTTCCAATGGCTCAAGGAGGCGCTGGAGTGGGACCACAGGCCTGCGTCTCGAGAAATCGAGGACCAGCGGTCCCAACTCCGCCAGGATCTCATGGAGACATGGAGGGTGCGACTTGAGCAACCAAAGTGGGGAGCCACCGTCATCGCGGCGGTGAGACCGATCATGGACGAGTGGCTGCAAAGGCGGCATGGTGACCTCACGTATCGTGCGACGCAGATCGTTACCGGGAATGGATGCTTCGGTAGCTATCTGTTTCGCATCCGCCGTGAGGTCACATCCCGGTGTCAACACTGCGAGGTTTCCGGCGACGACACTGCACTCCACACGTTGGTAGAGTGCTTAGCGTGGGCGAGTCAACGCCGGGACCACGTAGTGGGTCTGGACGTGGATACCCTCTCGCTGGAAGCCATGGTCTCCAGCGCGAGTTGGTGGTACGCGGCCGTGTCCTTCTGCGAGCATGTCATGCTCGCGAAGGAGGCGGCCGGGAGGGAGAGATAGCGTACCCTCCCCGCTGAGTTCCGCAGTCAACGGCCAGGGCGCCGCAGACTCATTTACGCCCAGGACCATCGACCTCCATGATCGAGGCCTGAGGACGGCGGAATAGCCACCCGCCGTCCTTACAGAAGCAGGCTAGAAGGGTCGCCTGCTGCGGGTCCCCAACCCCACAGCACGCGACCAGATTCACTCACCGACGCGGGATAAAACCCAACCCCAACGACGCGGGATTCTCATCCCGACCAAACCCCCGAAGAGGCCCCACAAGTGGCCAAAGTCCGCCGGGCGTCCTCTGGAATACTATACCTTCGGGTGTCACCAGAGACCCCGTAGCAATGGACATGGGAGCGACCGCGGTCTCGCGGAATTAAAATAAAAAAAAAAAGCGTTTACTTAATATGGTATATAAGTGGCTCCAGTGGTGCAAGCATTCCATGGATTCTTAGTGGAATCCTTTAGAACTTTAGAGTCCTGGATACCTACCCAAAAATCCTAAAAATAATAATAAATAAATAAATAATAATAAATATTTTAAGACATTCTCACACAAGGTCATCTAGCCCCAAACTAAGCTATAAGCTTGTGCTATGGGATCTAGACAACTGATAAACATACTTATATATTTCTAAATACATACATAATATACATAGAAAACACCAAAACTCCGAAATAAACATTTGTGGGTCACACAAATATTTGATTCGACCCGGGAATCGAACCCGAGACTCCGGAGTCGAAAGCCGATGCACTACCGACCACGCCACCGAAGCAGTCTAGATCCAAAATGTGCATGATGTTCTAAAAACATTATAATATATAGGATATTATAATGTTTTTAAAACATCATGCACATTTTTTTTTAATATTTACATTACAAAATATCGTTTACATTTTAGATATAATTTAATATATTTATTTTTTTGGCAAGGTATACACTTTGGTAGGTATTACTGGATGGGGTCATGGCGCAGGTCACGATTGTCTTCTGCATTTGTCTAAATTATGCGGCATCTAATGAGCTTACTACTTATGTCGGAAGACCTGATGACCCTTTTCACATAACACCTTTCAAAGCTAATAAATGGTTTTCAAAACACTTTGCCCAAGATAATACAGAAAAGATTTCGTGGATTCAAGATCAAAGAATTTCCAGTGGAGCGTGGGCATGGAAAGGTCCATGCCCACTCACCACTGGACATGCTTTTAGTGCTTACCAGAGGGCAGGCGCTCGGCAATGGATATAGGTGTAAAAATACGCCCACGCTCCACCAGAATTCACAAGATGAAGCTGTCTCATTGACCTCTCTTCCGACAACAGCCTCAAAACTAATTTACATGTTTTTGGAGTTTTGAATATCGATTTGTAATGAATATCCCACTTTAAGATCCAAAGCTCCTATCAGAATCCTTTTGCAACTTCGTATTTATGCGATTTTCAACGTCGCACGTCGCAGTTAATGCAAATACCTATCGCTCTAAAATCAATGTGGAGCAAGAAATGTGAATAGTAGCTAATTATACCTAACACAGACCAAGAACAGATTCTTCGTATACGTACCTAACTATGCCACGCGGGCGGCTCTAACACAGACCAAGTAGAGATACCTACTACTTATGACTTAGACTCACCTAATTAAGCCACGCGGGCAAAGCAGCGAGCGTCCGCTAGTATCTACTTTTAAATGGTAGTAATTTTAACAGTAACACTGTCGAAAAATAAACAGTAATACAATTCTTATTTAAACGTTTAAGTAATTTCCTATGCTGTATGTAGAATAATAGTGCGTACGCTGCTAGATGTTGTCCATTAGAAGGCATGCAAGGAATGCGCAACAACGCGATGAAAATCTTGAGTAGGGAAGTTTGTGGCCACTAGCACAAAATTAAGATAGTAACGTTAGGGAAAATATTCGCGGTGACGCGAGGAGCAACGCGAGTGGACATCGTGTGTGTGGCCTCCGCCGCACCATCTGGCATCTGCCTGCGGCTTCCATAAAGCGTCATTCAGGCTACACTATAATGTATCGCATCATAGCATTTAGCACAACAATATATCGCACACCATACATTTACTATGAACATGTTCACACTACGCTAATCTATATAGGATGGGCTTACTTTACGCTATATTATAGTTGAGCGATGCACTGTGCTGGCTGTGCTACATCGCACGCCACCCCCTCCCACCTCCCGCAGTTCCTATATATAGCGTAACGTGAATGCTATGCTATATAGTAAAGCAAGTTATCTTATTTAATTATCTTTACTATAAGTAGGTACTATAATATTATAGCGTAGTCGGAACGACGCTTGACAGACGTCCGCGCATAGAATGACAATAGATATTCGAGCTCTTGTTATGGGATTCTGGAATCTAACTATGAACATAAAATGTATACCAATGATAGTCGCGTCATATGAGACTATGTGAATGTAATGTAGCTAAAAAGCCGGATTCCATACCCAACTGTATTAAAAAATCTATTTTATTTTTATTTAGTGCTGCCATACGTAAGTATAATTTAGTAAGTATACGAAATTTCATATTTTGTTAGGGTTTTTTATCGATTAGGGTGCTGCTGCTGATTCATAGTGGTCAAATTAATTGCAGTTATGGTAGCTATGCTAAAGACAAATAATTGATGTGATAAGTTTCACTTAATTGTCAATGACTTCTGTAAAAGTGTGAACATAGCGAATGGCGTTCATAGTGTGGATATAAATATTTTTGTAGTGTTTCCGTTATAATTACTACACTTCAACGTTTATATTCACATATTGTAGTTTCGTAATTAACAAAATGTGTGTTTTCTTGCTGCAAAATTCGTGCTTGTCGTACAATTGTACGACAGTGCATTAGGTGTAGCTATTTCGTTTTTATAATATTAATCTCCCATCGGTCTCAGGGAGTAAAGTTCTAAGTGGGGAACCACCACCATCGTGGTGGTGAGACCGATCATGGAGGAGTGGCTGCAGAGGCAGCACCGATCGTGCGACAAAGATCATCACCGGACATGGAAATTTCGGTGAAGTTGGTGGAATGCTCAGCGTGGGTGAGTCAGCGCCGGGACCTCGTTGTGGGCCTGGGCGTAGATACCCTCTCACTGGAGATCATGCTACGAGCCATGGTCTCTAACGGAAGCCAGTGGAATGCGGCCGTTTCCTTCTGCGAGCAGGTAATGCTCGTGAAGGAGGCGGCCGGTAGGGTGAGGTAGCGTATCCTCCCCGCTGAGTTCCGAAGTGGGTGTGTGGCTGGCTGACGTGACTACGCCCAGGACCATCTACCTCCATGATCGGGGCCTGAGGAGTGAGGACTATGGATTAGCAACCCACCGTCCTTACAGAAGCAGGCTAGAAGGGCTGCGTGATGTGGGACTTCACCCCAAGCACGCCTTCACTCACCGACGCAGGATAAAACCCCACCCCAAAGATGCGGGGGGTAACATCCGACCACCACGCAGTGG